>JUFY01031652.1:0-30040 GCA_001855655.1 Leptopilina clavipes
ACAGGAACTGAGCGAGCCGGCTTTCTTCAACTCACTTGCATACATATACATACATAACTTATAACAGACACTTTCGCCCCTACAAGCAATTATTAAAAGTATTTTTTTTTTTTTATTTAACAAACTCAAAAAAGGCGCCTTGAATTAAACTTTTGCTTTAAACTCGAGGCAGAAAAAAAGGCGACAAACGAACTCATTATACGTTTTATATATTATAATCCTATGACGGACTGTAAGTTCGGAAAAGTCGAATAGGAAATGAAAACGAAAAAGTTGGCTACGGGTGTGACGAGTTAGTTACAAAGCCAAACTTTTATAATCATGTCTCGTGACTCTTTTGCATTTTAATCTCTCAGTTTTCTTTCTGACACTATATTCTTTCTACCTTTCGACTAATCTTAACCTTTTTTCATTGGCTGGTGAAAATTCGTATTTCTCTTTCTTTTTGGAATCGACCAATCCTGCACTGTTTGCAATCGATATATATCGATCATCACTGTCAGTTTTGTCCAAGAACGTGACATAACCTCCAATTAACCAATTTTTTAATTTCGACAAAAATCGGTTAATTACAAAAATTCAATTAAATTACAATAATTATTACATTAATTAATAATTCCTTATTAAATTTTATTACAACAGTTTTTTTTTTAATTTATTTTTAAAAATTTCCCGAGGAAAAAAGACAAAAGTGAATTTAAACAATTTTGGAAAAAATTCTCAACGTGTGGATTTTGTAAACTAAACACACAGTGAAGAAACAAAGAGGTAAGACGACTGGGGTTTGAGGTAAATATCGACGCTGATAATATTGAGAGAAGAAATATACTTTTGGTACCACAGTCACGAGCGAGCAGTGTGTTGGATAAGATTCTAAAGTTGACATAATATTGAAAATTTTCCACCTTTGGAAACATTTTCCCGATAGGACAAACAGTTAATATTGCTTGACAAACTTGGGGCAATATTACAGCAATAAAGTTGAGATCACACAGAACGATATCTTCCTGGAAGCTTCCAGAAAGATTCCTCAAAAGATCAGCGAGGCTCTAACGTAAGCTTCCTGGAAATTTACAGGATGTTAAAAATGTCCGTCTCAGGAAGCTTCCACTGGAAGCTTTAGGGAAGCTTTCTCTGGAAAATTTAAAGAAACTTAAGGAAACCTCCACTGCAAGCTGTTGGGAAGCTTCCTTGATGCTGAAGGAAAGTATATTATAAGAATTATTATTATTATTCCGTAATATTCTGTTATATTCCGTATTATTCCGTAATATTCCTCAATATCCTCAATATTCCTCAATATTTCACAATATTCCTCAATATTTCACAATATTCCTCAATATAGCTCAATATTCCTCAATATCCTCAATTTTTCTCAATATTCCTCAATATCCTCAATATTCCTCAATATCCTCAATTTTCCTCAATATTTCTCAATATCCTCAATATTCCTCAATATTCCTCAATTTTCCTCAATATTTCTCAATATTCCTCAACATTCCTCAATATAGCTCAATATTCCTCAATATCCTCAATTTTTCTCAATATTTCTCGATATCCTCAATATCCTCAATATTCCTCAATATCCTCAATATTTCTCAATATTCCTCAATATCCTCAATATTTCTCAATATTCCTCAATATTCCTCAATGAGTGTATGAAAAATAGTTTTTTTTTCCAGATTATAATTTTTTTTAAGCACAAAAATAAAGAAATAGTAAAAATTACCCATCTTCAAAAAGATTTCATTTTTACGACACTGGATGAGAAAATTTCCAAAGAACGATGAATGAATGTGAGAGATGCTTGGAAAACCACTTGGAAAGTCTTTACCTTGTGAATGCGTGGGAGTGACCGACATTGAAAACTCGCAGGGCGAATTTCTTTCTAAATCCTTCAATCGAATGAATATATATGTGTATGTACTCTATACATATACGTTTGGATTTGAAAGAAATTCTCACCCTATTCATTTCAACATCATGTCGATGCTTTCAAAATAATGTTCCATGGGACCCATAAACGTTTCCTTTAAATACATCGAGAATCAGCAAAAAAAAAAGGTTCTTCACAACGATTAATAAGTCACATGAGAAATTCTTTTTTTTTCCTCCTCTCCTCTTTCTTATAAAAGTCTCCGACAAAACCCACTTCTAGACCATCAGTTTCCTTCTTCCAGGAAAAAGTGATTCAAAATTTTAAAGAATTGTCCATGATTTATTCATTTCTTTCCTTGCTTTAAAATACACACACAAAAAAAACCTGTTTCACTGTTTACCGTTTATCCAAAAATTTTATGGCCGAGACATAAAATAAAATTTTATGTGGATTTTTATTTTATTTTTTTTAATTTATTCCTTCTGAAAATGTTGACACCGCTACTGAATTATTATAATTTCCAAGTGATGAATACTGAGATTTATTGTGAAATGAAATTGTAGATTAATTCCTCACGAATGGGAATCAAATCAAAAAGGGGGAAAAAAATAATCTCCTCGTGTACAAAAATAGCAGAAAAGTGATTGTTTTTTCTTTTAAAGAGTAAAATTTCTGGAGAATTTCTGTGCCGAGAAGCACAGTTTTTTGAGCTTTAATTATCTCGCAGGGTTTTAAAAGAGATTTGTGAAAATTCTCCAACCCAAGTTTCGTAGGCGAGAGATCAAAAGGCATGTGGGCTACAATATGGGGAAATGTTTGTGTGTATTTGTAAAATACATTTGTGTAATAACCACACTGGGTGTGTGTAAAGATGTTACACAGAAGCCCGAAAGAATTTGCTTCCCCACTGTGACTCCCACACCTTAATCCGGATCAAGCTAATAACTTGCTGGTCGCACACAAATATATACCTATATAGTATATACTAACCTAAACGAAAAATATAACCAGAGAATGGAACAGAAAATCTCGGGAGTTCAATGGACGAGCCGAACTTTAATTTCTTGGTCGAAGGGATCTCGATATCTCTCGAGATCATTCAGCCGTGAATCATTTACACGAGAAGAGATAGGGTGGAACTGTATAATTAGAAGCAAAGGGATACACACGCCAAGTATTAGAGAATAGGAAATTTGGCCTAGAAAAGAAGATAAAGAAAATTCCTTTTTGAATTTTTTTTTCAACAGATTCACAGTATTTGTAATCAGTTGTTAGAATTTTACAAAAATAACGTCAAATTCGTGATCAGCGACCCCAAAAACCCCTGAGTAATTATTTCTGAACCATTGAAGCAAAAATTACCGATAGACGCCATATTGCCTCCGCCATTTTTATTTTTGTCCAAATTTTACTCGAATTTCAGAAAAATAAGATCAAATTCGTGATCAGCGACCCCAAAAACCCCTGAGTAATTATTTCTGAGCCAGTGAAGCAAAAATTACTGATAGACGCCATATTGGATCGTCCATTTTGAATCTGAGGAATTGATGCCAAAGCCAATGAATTGAGCAATTAATTGAGTGAAGTTGATTTTTTCTGTCAATTCTTTCATTTTTTTTTCTTTTTGCGAAAATAAAATGTGCCGGAAATCTGAAAATGATTAGAATCCAATAAAGTTTACTAAGATAGTGATATAGTTGCTTTATCGACTAAGGGGAAAAAAGAAAATGGATAAAGGAGAAAATGAGAGAAAGACAGAGAGAGAGAGAGAGAGAGAGAGAGATCCCTTATAACGAGCTTCTGGGTTTTAGTATATATATATGTGATTGTAGAAATGGAAAAAAGAATGTTATCCTCGTATTTGGACGAGGCTTTGATAAATTAAATCCGACATTGTTAGTCGATTACAATGCTTTTCTTCTGTCTGGAATAAAAGATCTCTTGATACATGCTACTTACTATTGGCAGCAAATAATGCTATCTTCCGCAACAAATATTCCCGACGATAGAAATGCTTCCTGAATGGAAAATAATTAAAATTATCTCATTTTCTATAGAGCTATATATATTTCTCAGATCAAAAAGAATAAAAATAATTTCAAAGGCCAACCATTTGTTTGTCTATGAAAATGATCCAAATAAGTAAATTCATGGAGAATTGCAAACTTTGCGCACAACTGAATGCGCAAAAAACTTCGCTCATGCGCGCGCATTTGTGCCGAGCACATTGTGCGGATAACGTGCGACAAACAATTCTTATCTCCGTAATTATTAAAATTAATAACTCTTTTCTCTTATTATTAAAAAATAATTAACAATTTCGTACAAATTTAATTTTTACGCTTTTGTTCTTTTTTCAAATTAAAAGCATAGAATAGTATTTTCTTCTTTTTTGCCATAGGAGCGCCATATGGACAACAATTAATTACAGTAAGAAAATTTTTTCCAATTTTACGTTAAAAAATAAAATCTAAAATTTATTTACAAAAGGAAAAATACATTTTACTGGACGTTTACAATTGCGTTAAAGATGAGAGAAAGAAAAATTTGTTTCAAAAAAAGAAATTTACACATTTTTGCCAAAAAAGGGAAAAATGTGACCTAATTGAATATTTATTGCTTTTGTGTTGAAAATGTTGTTACATGAGAGATTCATTTTTTTATGCCTGCGGTTCATAGTTGTAAATCGCTTTTTGCAATATATACTCTCTCTCTCTCTCTCTCTCTCTGTGAAATGAAATTTATTCGGTTTGAAGGTAAAAACCGATTGACCCATTTTTAAATTGTTTCTGTAAAAATTGCTGATGAGCTTTTCCATCCGAAGAATTTTACGACTCGGACAATTTATTTTTCTTCTTTTTCAAAATCTATAATAGTTTCTCTGAAAAGAAGAATTTATTTTTTAATCTCTGTCCATTAAAGAGATGAATTTTCCAAGAAAATGATTAAACATTTCAAAGAGTATAATACATATTTGATTCAACGTCGATTTTCTATTTGTCAATGTAGTTTTATTGAGAATTTGAATTCTCTTTATCACATGAAAAATTTGTGTATTACCGATTCTATTAATTTTCCCAATGGTGGATATTCAACATAGAAGAGTTTTAAAAAATGTATTCTTATTTAAATTCTATTAAATCTGATTAGAATTTTAGAATTCCAAAAAGTGTTGAAAAATTTACATCATCAAAATCAGAGATATTTGAAATATGACATTTTTTTGAAATTGGAAACTTGTGTTTCATATTGCAACCGAGCGTCAAATTATGCATTTATGATTCCATATCAAGATTGTACGGACTTTAAAAAGTCTTCTTAAAAATTTTGATATTACAGGTGTTTTTAGTGCTCCTATTTTTTTTTATGTGCTTCCAATTTAGATTTCTCATCGGTATCATTTTTCAGTTTTAGAAGCAGGGCTAAGATTTCATAGGTTAGGTATCTCAGCTGGAAGTAGATATGGTGTTGTGTACTAACTGGTTCGAACTCTGTCATAAACTGGATCATCGAAGTTTGATGTTTGGAAACTAACTCTTCAATCAGTTCGGTATATTTGACTAGAATAAAGTGTTGCTCCAGTTCAATAATTGCCTTCAATCAAGGGCACATAATTCAAGTCGCTATATCGAAATTCCATAACGCTATAGAAACTATCGTAATATAACGGAAGATGTTTTTCCCGAAAACAGTGAAATTTCTGTTGTTTTCATTTTTTTGAAACGGAAAAATAAAGTTATGTAAAAGAACTTGCAAAATTTATGGGAGTCTACTGAAATTCAAGAAGACATTGAGTCTAAGAGACTAGATTTTATGGCCATAAATATTGTCGCATGAAAAATGTCTTCATATTTCTAATGTATATACAGAGAATACTATATTTCTCATGGGCGAAAAACAGTTTGAACTACTTAAACTAAACAATTTCAATCCGTCACGAATTTAATTAAAAATATAATTAGAATATTTACCAAAAAAGTGAAACGTTGTTTTAAATTTCCCGCCATTCGTTCCGTAGTGACATCTGTTCTACCAAAACCTACTAGCTAATAGATGGGAAACTGGTATAAAAATTTCAATTTCCGTTAAACTGAACACTTCCCACAATTTTCATTATACAGAAATGATGTTTATTACCTGTCTTTTTTTTGTTCGTTTTTTTTGATTTTTTAATTTAGGGGGATTTAGGGGGATACTGATTTTCAATGCTGTGGTTACGGAATTAAATGTTTTTTCAGTTGTGAACCAAAATTAGGTCGTAGTGAAATAATATTTAGCAATAATTTTCAATATTATTGTCCAAGGGGGAATATTAAGAGTTATTATTATAAAAATTATTATAAAAACTAAGAGTTATTATTATAAAATATATGAAAGTGGCGTAATTTAAAAATAAAAGCAGGATTTGTTTATATGCCGAGTAAATTCTAAAATTGCATTACTAAGCATCGACGAAAATGAGAAATGTATTTTACATGTGTATATTTTAAATGCCATTGAATGACGTGTCAAAAAACGTACGTGGAATTTCTTACGCCTCATTTACCTAAAGATGAATCGCCATTCACGAAGCTCAAAAGTGTTTTGATAACGCCCACGTACGGTATATTTATTATAAACATAATCCCTTTCTTTAACCTAATTACAAAATTTAGATCATACGTGATTTCACAGCAGTGAAATTAAATTTTTCGATAAATTCACTTTCAAAAAAAAAATTTATACATTAGTATTTTTTTATTATCAGAATTCTTTTATTTGTTTATTTAAATAGAAACGTTTGTATAATTTAAATTTATATAATGTAATTTATACCTATGTATATAGTTATCTATTATGTATTCATAAGTGTATCTTGCATTTTTACTTTCATATCCTGTTTCTGATTCACTTTAAATTCTCCCAATCTGAATGAATGGAATTCGAATGATTTTTAGTGACTCATTTTAAGTTTCAGTCAGTGGAAAATCTTCTCGATAAGTTACATCACATATTTCACTCCCTAGAAATAAGAAGGAAAAATATTTTTATTTTAGAAAATTTATATTTCTGTTTACTGCAGCCACTGATTATTTTTACCAAACTGAAAAAATAATCATCAGTTGAAATCAACTTTTAAAGAAAGAATAATTACTCTAATTAACAATTATTTATTATTTTCAATAATAATTTAAATTATTATTCATTTTGAATTTTTGTAAAAATATTTACTTGTTATTTGCTGAGTGACGTAAACGTAAATTGCATGTAATCTTGCCGCAAGGTTGCACCGTAACATTACTGAAAGGTAACAGCAATGTTGAAATGTTTCAATTTGCAAGCTTGCCGCAAGGTTTCACCGTAAGTATGCTGTAAGATAACACTGTCAGAAAGCTGAAATGTTGCGGTGCAACCTTGCGGGAAGCTTTCTGCTATCTTAAACATCAAATTTTGCAGAACCTTGCAGGAACCTTGCGGCAATGTTACAGAGCAACATTGCAAAAGTTGCATGGCAATCTTGAGAATTCTTAAACATTATTTTTAAAACAAATTCTCATTTTTATTTGGTAGTTAATTTAATTTTATATTAAAAATTGTTTTTTTGTTTTAAACACACTCGTTGATAAAGAGTAAAGCTGATTTAACATATATTATAAGAACATGTGATATATTACTGCATATCACTTGCAGTAGAATTAACACGCATTTCTGTCGCTTAAACATCGCCTCACTATATACGTGTAACTATTCTACATACGATTAAATAAGGATAATATACTAAACGTGCTGCCAAATGAGCAACACTTCTTGTTGCATGCAATCTAGAAAGTGCATCACACCAGGAACGAATTATCGACAATAATATATTATTAATAACCGGTTTTTTTTTACTTTTCTTTGCTTTATTGAAAGTTTATTAATTTATGAATTTTTAAAAACAAATATTAATAATAAAAAAAATTGTTTCCCTTTTCTTTTGTTTTCTAAACAAAATATTTAATTTTTCTGTTTCAGGTAAGTGTTTCGGGTTTGGTGTCAACGCCCTTAACTTTGAATCTGCCCCCCCCCATATCTTAAATCCGAGCTTAACCAACCGGTTAGTGAAGTATTGTGAAACGCCCAAGAAGAAATTTGATTTGAGAAAAAGGTAATCATAGGAATCGTTTCCACTGTTTTTTTTCTCTTTTTTTCTATATACACACTAATCGTAATTTATCTTCGAGAATTTTGTGGTTTAAAAAAGTACAGGCGTCACTGAAAATAACGATAATCTGTCCCCGAAAAAAATGGAATTTCAACCGCATGAAATTACTATACTTTCTAAAAATAATTTTAACTTTGTTACTGTGGAGAAAAGTTTTTACAATTATTTTTAACGATGAACTTGAAAAAAATTGTTTTTTTTTCTTTCTAAGTGAAAAAAAAAATATGGATAGTAATTACCAATTACCAAAAACAAAAATTAACTATCTTGTTAAATATAAAAAATTTTTTTCTCCATTATAATGAGGTGAAGAAATATTTTACTTGTATTATTAAGGGGAAAAAAGGAGAATTTTAATTATTTAATTCAAATTTTCGCGCCTTTGAAGCACAAACTGTTTTACCGACGATTGACTATGGAGATAGATGAGAAACTCGTGGGAAAAAAATGTTCTCTGAAAGATCCAATTGGAAATTTAGAAAAATAAAATTCAATAAAGATGTGAATATTTCGGGGAAAAAAAATCGGATATTTCCTCCTTTTTTTGGTGTGATTTCTCGTTAAGACTTTAATATAATAGGGTATAAATATGTGTGTGCTTTAATGTACGTGACGAAGCATAGAGAGTAATGTAGGTAATCAGGTATGAAAGGTGCATATCGTGCGTGAGTATACATCACAATCAAACTCGATCTACGATGTGCTTTGATAATACACCTAACTCTTTATGAGTTGAAGAACAATACCAATAGCTTCACACTACGTGAACATCATTCAAGGATAGTGCACACCGAGAAAAATATAATAGAGACAAAATATTCTTTGCAATTACATTACGTTTCATTACAAGAGAAAGGAAAATTACTTATTCCAAACCGATCTTTTTCTTCACTAAACAAAATTCAATCACGTTAAATATTATTTATTATTTTATGACAAAATAATTTATTCCCTAATATTTATTGTTATATTTATATTTATATTTATTGTCTTGTTTCAATATTTTATTTCCTAGAATTATTGTTTTTAGTATATTCTATTTATTTACTATCGATGAATTTTTTTTCCTAGTGAGTTTCCAATCTATCGTCTCTCATTAGTTATGGGTCGGTAAAGTAGAACAAAATGTCTACCCATCAATGAAGCGATTTGCATTTACCAAATGAGATGCTCTTTAAATGCGGACATCAATGACTATCGAGCTAGTAGATAGTAAACTCATTGGTAAATTTAATGGTATTTCTAATGAAATTTACAATTTAGCGTCGATGCAGTAAATTTTTAGTGCTTCACCCATTAATGGATTTCTAATACATAGTATATATATTTTAATTTTATATATTTTTGGGGGACATAAAAAAATGGTAGTAACAGTTTCATAACTGTTTTGGTACTTAAAAATAATTCGAATTTGAATTAGTAAATATGAACATAAACGTATTTTTCGTCTTTAGAAAATTTCTCTCAACCGAAGGTTTCGACTCCACTAGCTACGGTTCTGAACGTGAGGTAACCACGGCTCTTAGATGGGGAGTGAGGAAAAGAAAAGGGGGGGAAAGGTATAAGATATAACGGACTGCCTTTATACGCCATTGGCGTCGAACAAAGGGGATTTTAGTTTAAATCCCAATTTTTGAAGAAATTTCAACACATGTTGAAATCGAAAATTTCTCCAGATTGGAAAATTGTCAAACTGTCACTTGATATCACTTTTTAAAAATGATTCTAGAAATGATTCTAAAAGTGATTTTAAAAATTCTAAAAATTCTAAAAATTGATTCTAAAAATGATTCTAATATTGATCCTTGTCCTTATTCTAAATATTAGGTTACATTTCAAAAAGGCTCTAATTTCACGCGATTTACTAAATTTTTTCAAATCGTGTCAGGAATTTACAAATCAGATATCAGAGATTTAGTACCGCTAGATAATTAACGCAAATATTTACAAAGTACTAGTGAATATTGAAAATCTCGTATTGGGGAAATTTTTGAGTTGAGTTGTAGTTCCTACAAGCGGCCGCTGGAGTAGATTTCGGCGCTGTTCGATCCATATGCGTTTGGATATCGTGATGATTTGATGTCTAAATTCAATATTAACGATTTTTAATTCCATAAATCTGAATACTCAAATATTCATTCAATCTTTAATGTTTTCAATATATTTATTTTCGCAACTATTATATTATGTCCTCCAGTCTTCTGGGTTAATTCCGTTCTTGTCTCGAAAGTGAAGAAAGCATCTTTCTTTGTAATCATTTCTCTCGCTAATATTTGAAGATTTGAAATTTTGAAGATTTGAAATTTGAAGATTGATCACCAATAGAAATTTTATGATCGAAAATACGTTTTGAAATTTAAAAACACTAATAGCCGGAATTTGAAAACGATCGAGTCGTGGAAAAGAAACCTACTTACAATGCAATTTGGTATGTAAATTGCACCAAAGAGAAGGACGGGGTGGGGGAAGGACTTTTATCGCAAGAAGTCTCCCGGTGAAAACCGGTAATATGGAAATTCCCTTTGGAGGATCTGTTGCCTATAAGAAAAGAGACGCGCCAGAGGAATAAAGTGTATATATGAGGATGCTGATTAGAAGGAAAGAGAATTATCCAGGAATTGTATGAAAAAATATCTCCTTCGACGCCAATGTCTACAACTGAGACCGGTGTGACGGGTCCGCAGATGTAAGGCTCATGCTATACCACCACCGCCGCCATCAACAACATGTGGTCGAGTTTCGTTACATTGGTAGCTTGATTGCTCATTTCTGACTGAATTCCTTCTCATTATCATTTTCAATAATTTTCCAATAATGCAAGAGATTTTTCTTCCCCAAGCCGAAATGTTTCATAGTCTTTCGTTTGGAAAGGAATCTATCAGAAAATATAAACTTTTCATCATTCTTGTCTTGAAACCGGTTTTGTATGTAAATATTTTAAATCCATAAAATTTATACGAATCGTTGGTAATTTGTTTTGAATTTGAAGATTATACACAACAGAATAGTAGTTTTGTAAGTGAAACATTTGCATAAATAATGAATTTGACAATAGAAACATGGAAATTGAGTAGTCATGAAATGATAAAATCAACATTTTTTGACAAAGGATGAAGAAAATTGATCCTGTGAAGAATTGATGTGGAATAAAATTGAATAGTGTTGCCGCAAGACGAGACGAGACCATGCAAAGTCTCGTCTCGTCTCGACTTTTTGCATGCTAAAGTCTCGTCTCGCGGCAACACTAAAATTGAAGTCAAGAAGCACAAATCATTTTCAGTATTGGATAAAATCAGTTTGGAATGTTTTGTTTGCTAGAAACTAATAGGGATATAGAAAAATATATTCCATTTCCCTTTACACGTGCGGAAGTTGTCGCTATCTCACCCTAAAGTATTTTTCAGCTTTAGGGGTGAAAAACGGTTACTTCCGTATACGATAGAAGTGAACGGTTTTATGCTTCTTAAACACCATAAACTGTTGATGCAGCAATTTATTTCTGTATTAATATTTACCGAACTTACACTAATTGAGTTAGGTAAATATTAATACAGAACTAAATCATTATCATCATCATCATCATCAAATTATTATTTTCTTCCATATCTATTTGCAAATACTTCAGTAAATATTAATTTGCCGCAAGTTTTGCAAACTATGGGACATTTAAAATTTATCTTACGACTATATTCTTGCACTTGGGATATTATTCATAAAGAATGTTACATTTTTATTCCCCGGGTCTCTTCCTTTTCAATCGGTATAGTGACGGTCATAAATCCCTCAGTTACGTGTACATCTTTTACTTCAAAAAGACTGTATATCCCGGACCCGTTAAGAAATCCTATCCGTTTTTTTTTTAATATACTTTTTTCTTCTTTCTTCCTTGAGCAGCTTTAAACATCCTGCTTGGAATCACCTTACTTCGAAGCGTTTATATCTATAATACAAGGAACGATCCCTTTCCTTTTCTTATATAGTACCACCATATAAAAGGTGTTCGCGAACAACTTTCTTTAGAAGTCGAAAATTGGAAACTCATCTTAAGAGTTTTTCATAAAAAAAAGGAAACTTGGAAACAGATCACGGATATTTGTCGTTTAAACCCAAACCCGCCGAGGAATATCGATTTTACATTTGCATTACGTTTACATGTTAAATGTCGAGTTTGCCATCATTCAACGGAGAGAGATCAATTAAAGTTTCAAGAGGTTTGTGCTTGAAAAACTTTATTGACGATTTATTTTCATGCGGGACATTTATCTCCATTCATGAGAATTTCTGATTCATCGTTTATATGTGAATATTAATCCTAAATATTTTTGTTCTGAAATTGAAAATCCAATCATCGTGTTGACATCTGATACTTTCTTTGTCATTAAAATTGATAATCCGGATTGATTTCGACTTTCCTCTGATAGCATATGCATCATCCAAAACAAGTTTCCCAAGAATTAATTTTCAGGACGGGTTTAAAATCGTGAAAAATGTATCTTCTTCTTGGAAAATAATTCCAACCTTCTTCTATTTTTCCATATTGTCAAAATGACACATGAAATCTTGAATTTTCACTATTTAATAAATGTCTCTCGAATTTCACTGATGTAAAATGACACGTATATAAAATCATATCCCGTTGCTCTCAATGGAAGATATAAAGAAGTTGATATGAGTCAAATATGTGAGTGTTGCATCTCTATAGAGGGATTTATAATAAGAAGACTGTATATAAGGATATACTGTATATAAGGTATATATTCTTTGAAAGTATGTTGTAGGTGTGCTGTCCCTCGTTTGTGTCGCCCACGCCTTCTTTGCCTTGTCTCAGGGACTTTCATCTCTCTTTTTCTTTCAAAGCAGCATCCTCTTTCGCTTCAACTGGCAAGAAACACGTTATGCTGCTTGTCGACGGTTTTGAAAGTTGAAGTTGTGTGCGCCACCTTCTTGGCTGTATTTATACATTTTATACTTTCAGTGTCACGTCGATTGCCTGCTGTGAACAATCCATATGGAACCCTCCAACAGTTTTCGTCACACTTGAACTTGGTCAATCCATTTGGAATTTTTATGTTCTCTAACTTGACCCCAGACACCATTGAATTGGAAGGAAAAAAATCAAAACATTATTCTTGTTTTCTTTGTTGCCTGGAGAATTTATATTCCGTTCACTAGTATTTATGATGCTGCAAATGAATATTTCCGTTAGTTTTCAATATTTTATTTTCCTTACCATCTAAGAGGTACCATCTTCATTACCATCTACCGATAGATGAAATTCAGAGGTTATGTCGTTAACCAGTACAGTTTCGATATATCAATTTGTATCGATCGACAAACGAACCTGATTGGTTCTTATCAATAATCCACTTTTTGTCATGAAGAAAGTATAACAATCAATGAAAAAAAGTGCTTTCACGTGGAGATTATTTAGAGTAACCATTTGGAAATCTTCTAAGATTTTGGTGATGGTCCAAAGTGGGCATTTTTTAAATTCCTCTCACGTATATTTCCACGTTTCCATTGCGTGGAAAATGTGGGTCGAGGAAACAATTGCCAAGGGTCATTTAATGCCTCTTTGTTGCTTCTAAAATGCGAAAATGAGAGGCATTGTGGAATAACTACTGGCTACTTAAACCGATCATTAAAATTCCTCTTTAAACATCATCGTGTCATTAGATTCGCTCTGCCAATCATTCGGGAAATTTTTCGGGGAATGTTATATATATTTTCATCATCAGAAAAATGTTAAATGGAGAATTTTAAAAGCCATTTAGAGCAAATGGTCTATAACAAAATGTATTTTTTGTTTAGATATAATTTCATTTAGAAGAAAAATTTTTCGAAACAATTTCAAATTAAAACCGAAGCATACTTAAAATTCTTCTTGAAAAGGGTTTAAACTTGACAAATGTTTGTAAGGACAGAAAATGACTTGGATCGTGATTATCGTTGAATTTCCAAATGCACTTTTAATTGTCTGGATTCTTCTTTAGCATGATGCCCCATCACTATAAATTTTAAAAGGCAGAGAAACGTTCACCTGCGCCGTGATTCTTTAGCCTCCATCGCTTAACGAGCCACTAGAACACCTGTCTTTTTTATACACCTTAATCGTCCAGTCGAAAATTCAAGCTACATTACTGATTCACGTGTAATCATTGAGAGTGCATGACATTTAAAAATTTCCAACACAAAGAAAATTTCCTCTCTCTCTCTCTCTCTCTCTCTCTCTCTCTCTCTCTTTTTGAGCAACATATGATTTATTTTTCAGAAAAATTCCTTCTTGTATCGTTGAGAAAATGAGCTAAATGAATTCAATTTAGAGGAAACAAGTGAATAGTGAATGGAAAAGTGACTTTGAGATTAGAGCCCGAGGATCACACGCGAGGGCTGTGAAGAGAGAAGAAGGAGAAAAAAAAATATGCACAAAACTCTCTAGAGTACATAAGATATATGGCTTGAAAATGCAGATGAAGAGTATGACTAGATTTCTTTAGAGGAGCCGTCTGTTCTCATATTCTCTTAAGCGCATAGTGCTTACGAAGGGCACAAAGGAATAGAATATCAGGAACGTAGCGCGCATAATGCGGAAGGAAAATGATATCACGATACTAGCAAGCTGTAAAAAAAGAAAACCTAATATTCAGCGATATGATAATCCCAAAAAAAGAATGAAGTTTTTCTCCACTTTAAATAGATAAGTTTTTAAAAAAAATTTTGTACCTTATCTGATAAATGGGGAAAAGAAATTAGAATGTTTAATGCAAATTATTTTGCTATTTAGTGGCATTGAACACCACTGGCAATAATAATACCATCTGTAATTGGTAGCGTCTACCAATCCTGTAATTATCAAAAATGTAATCTGATCCTAAATCGTATTAGCATCATTCCAAATATGATCTGTAATTGTTACAATCAATAATATTGTTTGTGGATGGTATAACATCTACTAGTATTTAAATTCTTGATCAGACAATCAGCATTAAATATCTTAATTGTGATTGTGTAAAGGGCTCCAACCTACGCCCTTAGGACGTGTTGATGATGCAATTGGTACACATGATCAATTCACCTAGTTGTCCAAATTATCATCCACAACATTGATTCTTTCCTTCTGCTTCTGTATCTAGAATATATATTAATTGGTAGGAAACTTTACAAACTTCCACAATCTTCAAATCTACTTTGTACAATTCACAGAAAACCTAAAGGGATCAAAACGTTGCAAAATGATACTGCTTTCTTGGATCATTCTACAAATTGATCCAAAAAGCGGTATCATTTTGCAACGTTTTGATCCTTTTAGGTTTTCTGTGTTCCTTAACAGATCATATTTGGGATGATATATCATCCCAAATATGATCTGTAATTCCTGCACTCTAATATTGTTTCTGGATGGTACAACATCAACTATAGAAATTCTTGATTAATCCTTGGATGTCTAATACAGATTTTAATTGGTACAATCCAATTAGTATGATTCGGATTTCAATTGGAGCAATAAGCTTCACCAGCTGTACGGTTTTTAATTGTTAACACATTGTTTGTTTCCTCTACGTAATGAATTCCATTAGTACATCAAGTTTTTTCTTTATATCATTTGTAAAATTGTTTCTAGATGATGCTTGAATAGTTTTATCTATTGGCAGAATTCTTTTGCATCAGTATCATTATCATCATCAGCATCTGTAAAATTGCTCATGGATGATGCAATTAATACATCGAGAATGAATTATTTGTGGTTGTATTTATCATCCACGACACTGATTCTAATTGGTACATATTTGTTTCCGCTTCTACGATATTGTAATTGGTGGAATACTTTAGTAGCATTTGTTGTTTGCATGAAAGTTTGTTTTCTGATTGTTAGGAGGAAAAGTTACAGAGTTTTGTTCTATTCCGTATTATTTCATAGAAGCATAGCATTTATTTTCGGCAAGGTTTTCTGATTCCGTTTGCTTTTTGTGGATTCTAGTTTACGTTTTCAGTTTCCTGGTGTATTACGATTTTGAAACTTGCTCCATAAAACTCAATGCGCGTAAGAAAAGTTTAAAACAACTTTCGCGAAACTGCAATTCAATGGTAAAACGTCGCCTGGAAAGTTATTTTAGAGCCAAAAATTTACGGATATGAGTACATTCACTTTCGTATCATAGTTTTATAATTAATGTCATAGTAATCTTTTTTTAATATGCCAATTAATGGGGAAAAAAAAACCATTTTCAAAAAAATTTTCTTTTTCAAAACAAAAGTTTTTTTTCGTAAAATGTCAAACAAGAAATAGAGCATATTTTTTAATGAAGTGCCTTCAAAAAAAGAAGATTCTCATTAAAATGTGACTCGTTTTGTATTTGGCAGTGGAGAAATAAAAATATATATATATAGCCTTTTGCGCCCTGGGGCAAGAAAATTTTCAAGATGAAGATCAGATCTCCTATAGAGTTTCAACGAGTCAAACGTCAGAAACTGAGAACGGAACAAATAGGAACAAAGGGAGTTTCCATTGTCATTGGAGCCCTCGGGACGAAGCCTACCTAAAGTTTTCGACTAACGAACGATTTCTTACCAGCGACCTGTACTCATTAACGCAAACAAAGCATCCCCCGATGGAAGTTCTTCTTCTTCTATATGAATCTGTGAAGACTTTCCGAAGACAAGCAAAAGGGAAAGAAATGTCGAGCGTGAAATAAGTCTTTCTTTATAAAAAACTAAAATCTTTGAGAAACTAAAAGCTTGCTCTAAATTAAAAAAAATTGATGTCATTATTATCTAATTTTACAGGTCTTTCTCATCGAGTCATCCAAAAAGTATTTCCTAACATTTTTTTTTTTTCATAAAAACAACAACAATAATTTATTTTGTCTTCATGAAAATGTCGGTCATGATTGAAAACGACAAGAAACTTGGATAATAAATGTCAAGTCAGGTAAAAAAAAAAGAAGGAAAATGATTAAAAAAAAAAACAGTAGAGAATTGAGAGATTCTGGTAAACCTGAGGTAGAGAAAGATTAGACTCGCTTCTTACCTACCTTTCAGAGTCGATAGAAAACCTGAAACCGTTATATCGAATGATTGTGTGGTATTTGAAATTCTCGCCTAAAGGTGATTTCTTTTTTCTTTTTCTTCCATCTGAAGTTCTTCAGACTATTTGACGAAAATATACGATCCCTTTTGCCTGGAAGCGAGTAAATTATTGTCGGCTGTCGTAATATGATTATATATTCAAAACCCGCCCAATTAAAATCCATGTTTGAAACTATTTCTCCTCACGATTGCACAGTAGCTTCTCGCGATGATAATCCCTCTCAGCGATCAATATAGATACGAAAGGAAGGCGTGAATTAGCATTAAAATATAGTTCAACTTCCCTATATTATGAGAATTTACCAAGAAATTGCCAATCGATTTTTTTTGTAATAACTTTCTGAATAAATCGAGAACAAAATAAACATCGATGACAAGTTTTGATATAGAAAAAACTAAATTATAAATTGGAAATTGTAAATTATAAATTGATTTCGGGGAGAAAGTCTAGACAGTGGATGATGTCGAGTCAAAGTGGGGAAATGAGAGTGAGAGGAAGGTAACGAAATAACAAGCGTTATCCTTCTCCAACTCTTGGTCCTCTCACCCTCAGTGGCTTAATTTGCTTCTCGAGTGAATTTTTTTTTTTTTTAATCAATGAGGAACAAAAAAACAGCAAAAGTAGCGAAAGGAAAGTAAGAGAAGCGAAAGAGCAGGGAGGGAGAGAGTAAATCAATGAAATCAAAGTAGAACGGCTGAGGATAGAATAAAAAATGAGTGAAAGGGAATGGAAAAAACGGATAAAAAGATTCCAAAGAGAAAAAAAGTGGTTGTGACAAAAAATTTCAAGAAGTACTAAATTCATATGAAAATTTGTATAACCATAATACTAAATCAAATTCGTATAAGGAATTTCAAGAATAAGTAAAGAAAACAGATGTAAAATGTGACAAACAATATAATATGATCTTGAGACATATAGTCTCTTAAGTAACTCTCAGATCTATCTCTCATTCTCTTTTGTAAACACATAAAGTGGCAAATGTCGAGCAGAAAACGTATGCGAACGCACGGGCTGACACGTTCACGTATATACCAGGAGTGTACATAGATATATCTATATATACATGTATTCCTCCCTTAATGTAGAGGGGGGGAGGGTGTGTGGGGGTGACGTTGTGGCGGTTAAGGGGAAGTGGGTGTGGGAAGTGTGCCGGAAATCCGTGCAACAGGTGGCAAGAACTGAGCACGGTTTTCGTACAGTCTAACATACTCTGATTTCAGTTTTTGGACTCCGTCATATAGTAGAAAAAGTAAAAAAAAAAAAAATACCTTGATGAAATTCTAAATTAATAAAAGAAAAAAAACCCCCAAATTCATATTTCTGAAGAATAAAAAATAGGTTCGAATTAAAAAAAGGAGAAAGAGTTTTTTGGAAAGAGGAAAACTAATTATTGCTGGAAATACATGATTTTGTGACTGAAGAAATTTTCGATTTTTCAAGAAAAGGTGTGACAAATGACTATAGGGAAAAAAAAAACAGTGAAACTACATGACTATACGCAAAAGAGGATTTCACTAATTGAGTGGTCTCTCATTGCAATTAGTGCAAATTCCTCGTTCGAACGCCAACCACACCCAGACACGCGAACAATGATAATTCCACTTCGTCCCCTTTTTCCATGATTATCCTACTTATCCGGATGCCTTTTAAATCGAGAAGCTCTCTTTTCGCTTGAGCAAATATAGGATGTTACTCTACAGGCTTTTATAAAGGACAATTAATCGGTTCACAATTCAATTAGTTTTATGTTTCAATTAGCCATTGAAGTAGTAGTAGCGGTGTGTCACGATTTGTATTCCATATAGTAAATTCTATGATTGTAATTCTTTTAATTTCTAATTACATAGAAGTTTATACTACTGGAATGGAAAATAATATTAGAGACAATATTAATGTGTTTTAGATCAATACGGAAAGATTTTAACACTAACAAAGTCAGTACACATTTTTTCCAAAATCATACAAAATAGCCATCTCACATTCTTTCTGATATTTTGCGTTTCTGTCAAATTTTTTTAATTTTATTGATTTTACGTGAAAGCTCATTAAATTCTGAGTCAAATGACCTATGGTTGAACGTTTTTTTATCAATTCGGAAAGATTTTATCATTAAAAATGTCAGAGCACTTGTTTTTCCAAAATCATACAAAATTTCCATCTCACATTTTTTCTGATATTTTGCGTTTCTGTTAAAATATTTTAATTTTATTGATTTTACGTGAAAGCTCATTAAATTCTGAGTCAAATGACTTATGGTTGAACGTTTTTTTATTAATTTGGAAAGATTTTATCACTAAAAATGTCAGAGCACTTTTTTTTCCAAAATCGTAAAAAATTGCCAATTCACATTTTTTATTATATTTTGCGTTTCTGTTAAAATTTTTTAATTTTTTTTATTTTACGTAAAAGCTCATTAAATTCCGAGTCAGATGACCTGTGGTTGAACGTTTTTTATCAATTCAAAAAGATTTTATCACTAAAAATGTCAGAGCACTTTTTTTCCAAAATCGTACAAAATTGTTCCTTTGATGCAAATTGATCACTTGTCTTAATAAATAAAATTATCAGTTATCTTTTTGGTTCAAAGTGATCACTTGTCTTGATCCGAATATTTCACAGTTTCAAGTAGACTATTTCTTCCAATTAAAAATATTTTCCCCTCAAGATGAAAATATATTGTCTCTCATTGATATCAGCTACTGTTAATTAAAAAACAAATCTTGTGTCAATAATTTGTATACCAACTATTTTACCTCAGAATTCCGTTTTCCCTCGGTATCACGAACTGATAAAAGAAGAGTATGAAAAAAACTCTTGACTTTTATGAAAATTTGAAAGAGAAAAAATTATACTGACATCCCGATGAGGGAAAGAGAGAAAAAAATAAATATATCTCATAATATTGTATTGAAGAAACGTTGAGATTTTGTATTTTTTTTTTTTACTTCGTTTTCCGACTTTTCTCTCTTTTCTTCTCCTTCATGTTTCTTATCCCTTGGAGCTGAACGAACTCTTGAATTCGTTTATACCACGAAGAAGCGACGCTTGTTCGAATTTCAAACGCATTCTCGTGAGGCTCTCTGATGCTCCGAGAGTTGCAAAAGATCGAGAATAGAATGAGAAACGAGACAGAGAGAGAGAGAGAGACAGAACTTTCCTCTTAAACAGTTGCACCTTACTTCACTGGATTTATCCGTTTCTTTTTCTGTGTTTGCAAAAGAAAAAAACCAACGGTCAATCAATCTTTAGCTTTTTAATCAAAAAACCCGACGACAAGTCGTTTCTTGCAAATTTCTATCATGGAGAAAAATAGTTAACCGGATACTCGACTTCCTGTGATGTCATCAAGATAATGAGTACGATGAGAATATGATCTCCTTGCATAAGGATTAATTTAATCAAACATGAGATTATACTGGTGTTAAATATTTCAAAGTGAGCATTGTTTTCCAACGGAACTTGAGTATTTTATTAGTAAATGAAAATCAAAACTTAAAAAACAATTTCTCTCAGTTAAGGAAAAAATACATTTATCATTTCTATACATCATCAGTGTAATTTGAAATTATTTTCATTGAAAAATTTATTGTCCCGTTAGAAGAAAAAAATAATCTGGACTATAAAGCGCAATTTAGAATTTTTCTAATACCTGTAATTTTGTGTATAATTAAATCAAAAATCCTTGTGATTTTCGTCTCGTGATTCAAAAGTTCGTACAGTGTATCTAAGAGAAAATGGGGAAAAAGAAGAAGTTTTGTGACCAATTTTCGGTAATTGGATCACGCTCAGGTGCACTCGACCTGGATCTTTGACACTGCGGCTTCTAGTTTCCACAATCGTGCACCTCTCAGGACAGACGTTACCGGAGTTCGAGTGCCAAGGGGTTACGAACATGTACGCGAGTTTGTCCCACGCTCTCGTTCATTGTTCGGAACGTCTTCCCGTGAAGAACGGTTTCCCTTCGTTTTGCGAGTTACGCACGTTCGCACGGCAAAAACCTTTCCTCTATGCATATACATATACGACAATAGTCTTTTTCTTTCTTGTTCGTCTATACATACGTTGCAAAATTCTATCTGAAACAATCTTGAGAAATCGCTACTCGTTTCTTTTCATCAAACCTATCAATTATTATTGTCTTCATTTTCGCATTATTATTCAGATTAGTCTCATCACTTTTCCAAAAATCATGTAAAATGGCAAAATTACATATTAAATTCTGAGTCGATTGATTTATGGATGAACGTTTTTTATCAACCCAGAAAGATTTTATCACTACAAATGTCAGAGCAGGTTTATTTCCAAAATCATGCAAAACTAATAATAGACATTTTTGATGATATTTTTGGATAATATTTAAATTTTTCAACTTTATTGGTCTTAAATAAAAGCTTATTAAATTCTCAGTTGAATGACCTATGGTTGAAAGTTTTTAATCAATTCGGAAAGATTTTATTACTACAAATGTCAGAGAACATTCTTTCCCAAAATCATACAAAATTGCCATCTCACATTTTTTCTGATATTTTGCGTTTCTGTTAAAATTTTTTTATTTTATTGATTTTACGTGAAAGCTCATTAAATTCTGAGTCAAATGACCTATAATTGAACGTTTTTTTATCAATTTGGAAAGATTTTATCACTAAAAATGTCAGAGTACTTTTTTTCCAAAATCGTAAAAAAATTTCAACTCACATTTGTTATCATATCTTTGGTTGCCTTTAAAATTTTTTACTTTTTTTGGTCTTAAATGAAAGCTTATTAAATTCTACATCTAGTGACTTATAGATGAACGTTTTTTATCAATCAGGAAAGATTTTATCACTACAAATATCAGAGCAATTTTTTTCCAAAATCGTAAAAAATTGCCAATTCACATTTTTTATTATATTTTGCGTTTCTGTTAAAATTTTTTAATTTTTTTGATTTTACGTGAAAGCTCATTAAATTCTGAGTCAGATGACCTATGGTTGGACGTTTTTTTTCAATTCGGAAAGATTTTATCACTACAAATATCAGAGCAATTTTTTTCCTAAATCGTGAAAAATTTCCAACTCACATTTTTGATGATTTTTTCTTACCTTAATTTGTATACTTAAAAATAAAATTTTTCTAAAGTTTTCTTTGTCTTTGAGTTATGAAGAAAAATACAAGAATTGTTGTTGGAAGAACTTGATTAATCGTTTTCGATAAATAGTGAGATGGATAAATTTTCTTTTTGGAATTATAAAGAAAATAACTTGACATGTTACCTTGGGCGATTATTTTCCTTTCGAAATAAGGTCATGAAAACGTTAGAGAAACTTGAAGTCGCGTCTTCCGGTTTTGAAAGAACCAATCGAACGACATTCATTTCAAGAATCATCTCCTATTATATTACAAATAGTATCCTGAGCAATTACTAAAATGCAAAAGGAAAAAAAAAATATTTCTTTAGCAATCATCTACAGATTGATTCATCCTTGGAATTTAATTTATATCTCTTCATTTTCGAATATCGAGAATCAGTGTTATTTCACATGATCTTTTTTTTCTGTAGAAAAGAAAAAAAATTCGCATTAATTTAATATTTTTAAAAAGTATTTCTAATTTCAATAAACCAACATGAAAATAGAGTTATAAATTTCCCCTGCGACAAAAACAAGAAGTGAGAAAATATATTTTGGAAATTCCATTGCAAAGTGTTGAAACTGAAATGAAATTATATAATGGTAGAAGGAGAAAATTGTTCAACGGAAATGAAATCCACATAAAAGACGCTATCAAGCATTAAGTCAAAATGTCTCTGTGAGTCACAAAGAGAATTCGTAACTTATCAACTCTAAAGAGACTCTTTGACTTCCTGTAAGTGGAACTTCTCCAATTAGTGATGTCATACCAGGAAAATCAACTTGCATCAATCTCGTTCATTCCTCAGATGCTATATAAAAGTATACTATATGATCCAATTAGTTTCCTTCGCATCTCTACACCTAAATCCCGCACCATAATTTTAATTCTCCCAAACTTTGTGGATTTTTTAAAGAAAAAAAAAACATAAGAAATTCTCCAAAGAGTCTAGAAAAATGTTTTTCTATTGACATTCTTGACGAACAATAAAGAAATGAAATAAAAGGGAGACAAAAACGAAAAAAGGAAGAAATGATCCTTTCAATGAAATCCTTTCATCGAAAGACTTTTGAAAGATTTCCAGTTGCCGGAAGAAAGAATTCTCATACGGAAATAATAATTTTCAAATTATAAAGAACGATTTCATAAAGGATGTTTTTTTTAGGGGGGGGGGGATTTTATATCATTATTGTTTTCTTCCAAATTATTAGTATTCATTGCAGTAAATAAAACACTTGCTTTAAAATTGTGACTTTCAAAGAATACAAAATTCTTCATCATCGTGTTAAATCCATTTAAATATATTTAAAATTCCATTAAAGTTTCTCAAATAAATGAGAAGAAAAAAAATTTGTGAAATTCAAAAGTAAACGAACAAAAGGTTAAAAAAAAAAGACGGAAAGAAGTCACAGAGAATTTAGAAAGTGTTTAAAGTTCATTTCTCGGTTTTCTGTCGAGACGAGACATCTTTTAGTTTTCATTCTCATCCAATATTGAGGATAATGTCGTCGTTCAACGATCCTCTTTGCTTGGAAGATCGGAGTTGCGACCCTGGAAAAAAACAGGTTGGAGTAAAGAAATGCAAATCTACCAGTCCTCATCCTTAACTCCCTCGACCGCAACAGAAAGCCATTCTCTGATCCACAGCATCTTCCAAGTTGCCCTTGTACTCGGTTGCAAAAGTCTAAAAATAGAATTTGTAAATGCATTTATTCTTCACGGTGAATACAGTAATAATTAATCCAAGTCTCTCTCTCTCTTTCTCATAAAGAAAAATATTTTTCATTCCCGATTTTAAAAACAAAAAAATAAGGAAATTAAATATTGAAGAAATTTTTTTTTTGTCGACATTATTAGGCAACAATAATTTATTAATCGTAAAATATGCCTACCTTTCAAAATAAACGTTTTTTCACATATGCAGTTAAAAATAACTCATGAATGTATTATTGAAATAATTTCCAGTCTGCGAGAAAATATATTTTAATTTGAAAAATTTCCAAATTGGATTAAAAAATTCTTCAGTATTTCATAATTAACGAAAATTTACAATTTTTCATAATAAGAATAATTAATTTTTCCAATTATATCCGAACAATCCGCTCGATAAATGGTATTTAATTAAAACAATCGTTTTGCTGTAGATGAAAATAAAAAGTATTCCAAGTCAGATTTTCTTTTATTTTTTTTTATCAATATTGTATAATGAACAGCAATTATATAATCTCACTAATTAGTTTTCATTAAAAGAGAAATTTTAATTGTAATTAAAAATGAAAGAAAATTTTATCAGCAATATATCCACTTTATAATGTTCAGAAGAACATATAATTGTATACCGAGGTGTTAAAAAAAATTTTTAATTCTCATATAATAAAAGATACATAAATTATCTGAAAATAGATTTAGAGAAAAGTTAATTTTCAACAAAAAAGGGAATTAAAAAAAAATATGTTTTTTTATAATTAGAAGGGACTTTTGAAAATTTTTTCTTCAAATAAAATAATTTCTTTTTACAATCATATATATGTTAAAAAAACTGTTGTTGCAAAATTCAAGTCTAAAGGCTCGTATTATCTTTTAAAATGAGGTGTGAATATTTTTTTTTCCTCTCCTTTTTCCCGAGAACACGTCAGCATTATTTCTGCAGGTGACATTAGAATAATGCGATTAGTCGTGCCACGACAACAAGCATATACCTCATAGCGGCTTGCAGAAGAAATCTGGAGCACAAGATGTAGTTTATTCGTTGCCTTCGCAATATGAAATACGATGGTGTGGCACAATGCGCTCGTTGTGTTGTTACAATTATGTACAACTGCATACAAACTCCATGTTCTAATTTATTAATTCTAATGAACAAAATGTGTACAATTTCATTATTAAATTTTTACGAGATAATACAGAAACATTTTCTAAAAACTTATTAATTCAATAATCTAATAAATTAAAAACCAGTGTCCTTGATTTTCATTCACGATTTTTAATTTTCAAAATCTGATGTGAGATTCGTAATCAGCGACTCAAAAAACCCCCGAGTGACAAGTTTCCATTCCGACGAATTAAAAATAAGGCAGCCATAATGGATCCGCCATTTTGAATTTTCAATAAACTTCAGATTCACTATTCATGAACGTCAGTCGCCGGTTTTGTAATATTTAAAATGACGTTAGTCCAATATTGGTTGAAAAAAATTGTATTTTTCATTATTTCTGACAATTTTGAAGCAAGAAGAAAGAATAGAATATAAAATTTTTTCTTCATCGACTTTTTTTTAGCAGCGTATGAATTAATGACCGCAAAAGATAGTCTCCTCTCGACGCCAACTTTCGTTTTACTAACATATTTCCATATCAGCGCAATGGCAGCCCCTATGTTGCCGGAGAGGCCATATATTCAAGACAGGCAGCGTATAAGACGGTCAACATTATGTATTGGTGCATATATATGTATACGCGTGTCTCTGCGTACAAAGAGAATGTACAGCAGTGAGAAGTTGTCGTAGAGTTTTATGAGAGCGTCATTAAAAATACGGGACATACAGGAACGTTAGTACGCTACTATATTTGAATTTGAATGACTATCGACAACTCTCAGTGGGTTTTCAATTTAAATCTTAAAAATATAGTACGATATTAATACATGATATTTGTTTTATAATATATGATGTTATAATAAGAATATAAAAAATTATATATTTAAAAAATATCAACTAGATGTGAAAATTTAACTCACGGTTAGCGTAAGCAGTATCCATACATACACAGCTCTATTAAAACAATGATAATTCAGTCAAAAAATTAGATAGAAAGTTAAAACTAAAACGACTGTAAAGTTTAGTAAATTCTGCATCAAATGACCTATGATTGAACGTTTTTAATCAATTGGGAAAGATTTTATCACTACAAATGTCAGAGCACGTTTTTTACCAAAATCATCCAAAATTGACAACTTACATTTTTGACGATACTTTAAGATAATAATGAAATTTTTTAACTTTATTAATTTTGAATAAAAGCTTATTTATTTCTGAGTCAAATGACCTAAACTTGAACGTTTTTGATAAATGTGGAAAGACTTTATCACTACAAATGTCAGAGCACGTTTTTTACCAAAATCATGCAAAATTGACAACTTACATTTTTTATAATACTTTAGGATAATAATGGAATTTTTTAACTTTATTAATTTTGAATAAAAGCTTATTTATTTCTAAGTCAAATGACCTAAACTTGAACGTTTTTGATAAATGTGAAAAGATTTTACCACTACAATTGTCAGAGCACGTTTTTTTACCAAAATCATGCAAAATTGACAACTTACATTTTTGATGATACTTTAAAATAATAATGAAATTTTTTAACTTTATAAATTTTAAATAAAAGCTTATTTATTTCTGAGTCAAATGACCTAAACTTGAACGTTTTTGATCAATCTGGAAAAATTTTATAACTACAAATGTCAGAACATGTTTTTTTCCAAAATCGTGAAAAATTGCCAACTCACATTTTTTATTATATTTTGAACTGGTATTTATATTTTTTAACTTTATAAATTTTAAATAAAAGCTGATAAAGTTCTGCGTCGAATGACCTATAAATAAACCTTTTTAATCAATTGGGAAACATTTTAGAACTATAAATGTCCGACCATGTTCTTTTTAAAAATCATGCATAATTGAAAACTCACATCTCAGACGATATTTTAGGATGATATTTAAATTTTTCAACTTCATTTATCTTAAGTAAAAGCTTTTTTAACTTGGAGTCCAATGACCTATGGTCGAACGTTTTTTATCAATCTGTAAAGATTTTATCACTACAAATGTCAGAGCACTTTTTTTCCAAAGTCATGAAAAATTAACAACTCGTATTTGTAACATCTGAATATGATTTCTTCCAATCATAGGACGTATGAAATGATACTTGATATGTTAAAAATATCTCTGTGGAAAAAAATTATTTACCCTTGACACTATTGCACTTATTATTCAAATGACTATACCTATAGTAATTAAACTTGGAATTCTAATTGAGAAAACTCCCAAGATTATTTTAACGACTAGAAACTACTGGAAATGACTCACAATTTCTAAATTTTTAATATATCCTTTGAATCATTTTTTTTTCTTTTACGTAACCGCGAGTATTACTAAAGTATCCAAGTTATTGATAAAACCTTCAACGCCTTTTATATTTATCAGTAACAATTTTTCAACATGTTTAATATTCTTTCTTCTCTCCTTCATTTTATCTTTCCAGTTTGCGAACGTCCGGAATGTAAGTAAAAAATATTACAGATAATATTGTTCAGGGTAAAGGGTAACTTTAGTTAAGACATTGTTAGGCAAAAATATTTCATTGAAATTTATTTAAAGAGAAAATATTCCTTATAATCTTTTTATTTAGAAGGGAATATTTTTCATGTTAAGGGGAAAGTTTAATTGTATATTTCAAAATGGAAATAAATTTTTTTCTTAGACGGATATAAAAAATATTTTGCAATGAAGTAAAAAAATTAAATACAATAAAGAAGGGAAATAAAGTTTTATTTATTAAAGTATTTTTTTTATATTCTTTATTGTTAGCTTGCATTTAATATTTTTTTTTATTATGTTCAACACAGATTGTGCATTTTGTCAGGAGATTGTGTTGGCAGAATATCGATCACGTTGTCAGAGGTGAGAATTAAAGGTGAAGCACCTATAACCCTTACAAATCGCGTGGGTTGGTCATCGAAGACGAGAGAGGTTAAAATTAGCCTCTAACGATGGCCCTTCTGAGTCCAGCTTCACAACAAGTTTCTCTTGACCAAAAACTTTCTTCCACTCAAAAAAAAAAAAATTATTTTGTCAAAAAAATTATGGGTGTAGTAATTTAAAAAAAAAACCAAGCATAAAAATAAATGACGCCTTTAAAAAAATTTATTATGTAAATAATTATTTTAATTTCAAATATAAATGTTTTCTATTTAATAAATGTTAATTACTGCAATGAATATTGTCTTTTATGCTCTGATGAGCCTTTGAGAAATTATTATCGCTTTGTACTTCAATAACTTGGCAGCATTAAATATTTCAATAACACTTTCAGACTTTCAAAGTAATGATAAATTATTATAAAAGCTAATTATAGTTTCTCTGTGAAATAATATTAAAAATTACAATGCCCTATTTTCCATTTAAAAAAAAAGTTATTAAAAAAATACGTTAAATTACAGAAAAAAAAAATGAATGAAATTTATGGTGTTGATAATCTAATTGCTTTGACTTCTGATAAGGAAGTCGGTAATAAAAAATATAATCTATTTGTATACATTTCCACTGAATTTAATAGTTTTTTCTTTCAACTCTTATCGTTTTAAAGAAAGGCAAATATTACCACAGGGCAAAGATAGAAAAAAATTTTTCTTCACCTAATTAGTAAAAATTTTTCAAATTCAATTAAAATGTGAACTAATTTCAAATTACGTGGTCAATAATCGTTGGACATTTTTTTTTTTTTTTGAAAACAAAAATTATACGTCAGATTAAAAAAAATCCTTTGTCAGGAATAATTTCGTGTCTCGGTGGTATAATATTAAAAAATATTTTTAAAACTGGTCCGCTCTAGAATTGCAATTAAAATGTGGTAAGGGGGATAAAAGTGAAGGCAATTGCGGAGGAGAATACGAGGCAAAGGGATATTTTTTTAGGAGAAAAATGGTTCGTTTCGGCTTTGTAGTGCAGGCTCAATAAACCTTCTTCGTCGTTTTCGAGATAACCGCCGCTTTGACGCATTCCTCTCGTAACGCCCGAGAGATAGGGCTCAGTAGAGTTTTCCCCGGTTGAGCCATGGTCGTCTCTATACGATATTAAAGTTTTATAGTTTCAAAGCTTTGGGAGAAGGACAGAAAAAGAATGAAGAAATGAGGTAAAAGAAAAATAGGAGAATAAGAGAGAGAGAGAGAGAGAGAGAGAGAGAGAGAGAGAGAGAGAGAGAGAGGCTTTTTTTCAAGAAAATCTTTATGTGTGACGGGTTTTAGACTGGTTAACAGATAAACTGTTAACAATAATAATACAATTATCCGTAGATAATGGAGTACTCTTTTATTATTATTAAAATATACAAAGTATACAACTACTACTTGTATCGTGACACAAGTCAATAGTAGGACGCTAAGATTAGTACTACCTTCATGGGCCTTGTCCTAGACAACGCAAGGTTGACATCCCAAATCTGAAGAGAGGGGAGAAAACTAGTTTTCGTTGCACTAAGCGAGGGTGGAAAAGAGAAACTATTTTCTTTACATCTTAGGCATTTCGTCACACCCCCGTATTTAGATAGAACTTAGTCTCTAAGTTCACGCATCCTTACACTTTGTTGAATAATGCGTACATCGTCTTTCCTACTTGTTGGTATTGGTGCTGAAGGTATTACATCGTATTGGATCACCGGTGGTGTCACATTGTTAATATTATTTTTTATGCAAAATAAGTTGATACAAAAGTTTTTAGGTATTATATTGCTTAACAATTTCAATAATCCAGTTTTGCTGAGTATGTACAAAGTAACGAAAATTAATGAACCATAACCTAAGTATGTCAAAAGATCGGTACCTTTTTCTAACCAAGTTTTATTTCTACGAGCGTATTTTATATTTTGTATCGATGTTTCCATTATATCTAAGCTGCGTTTTAAAGAATTTAATTTTTCACGGTGTAGTGACTCCTGCATTACAGGTAGTTGTCCACTTAACAGAGCTAAATCGTTTTCAGTAATAGAGAAAGATATGTTTT
>JUFY01031653.1:0-13151 GCA_001855655.1 Leptopilina clavipes
AGCGTAGTTGCGTGCGAGCGTTTATATGTGTTATGCGTATTTAGGTGTATAGGTAGTTTTAAGTTAGGCTGTTAGGTAGGGATGAATGTATGTTTCAATGTATTCGACTTGTGTGTGAAAAGCTGCAGTTAAGGTAAATATCTCCATCTCATTCTAAACCTCATTAAATCTCCATCTCTCTTTCTTTCTTCATTTTCTTATTCCCATTCTTTTATGCGTGCGTCACTAATTTTTAACAGTGCCGATATTAAAATTTGCTTTTGTATTTATGAATTTTAGATATATTGAAAAATGATTGACAGAATTAACAGTGACAATAGTGATTTTAAATATTGTCTCTGAATAGCCTCACTTTAATTTCGTACAATATTAAATTTTGCTTCCATTTTTATCATATTTTGACATAAAATATCTTTCCGTGTAGAGTGTCAAAAGTCGAATAACTTTTTGTTTAATTTTAACAAAAGTTACTAAAGTTTTAGAAAATTTAGTTACTCAACAAAACAGGCACTAGAGTGATGAAACTCTAGTAACTTTTCGATTAATTTTAACAAAAGTTACTAAAGTTTTAGAAAATTTAGTTACTCAACAAAACAGACACTAGAGTGACGAAACTCTAGTAACTTTTCGTTTAATTTTAACAAAAGTTACTACAGTTTTAGAAAATTAGTTACTCAACAAAACAGACTCTAGATGACTAGAGTGACGAAACTCTAGTAAATTTCCGATTAAATTAGCAAAAGTTACTAAAGTTTTAGAAAATTACTCAATTAAATAGTTAAAACTTATTAATTTCTATACCTGCATAAAATAAGGGAATTGATTAAAAAAAGGGGGAAGAATAAATATTTATAAAATAGGGGAGAAAAGGGAAATTTTACGAAATAGAGAAAAAATAGGGGAATTTGGGGAAGCGCTGTGATGCTTGCGTGACGTCATATATATGTGAAGGTTTATCTTTTTTATTTTACAATGTAAACATGAAGGTTTCTCGTTTTGCTAGTTCGTTTAGGGATTGATTAAATTAGCGAAACTGGCTGCACGCAAAGAGATATGCAAGGGGCACCTGCAGTGACACAAGAGAACGACGAAGAAGACGACAAGTGTCATTGCCCTTGAGGCGCGTCTAGTAAGTATGTAGGAGACTTTGACTCTTGGCTCACTCTTGCCTTTGCCTCGTATATTGCGCCTTTACGATCAATTGCGACATTAAAAATATTAGTCTTTTTTTTCATCAAATTTATTTATTGCACGCGATAATATTGCTATCACGAATTACTCGCCAAGAATTACCACTATAAATAATATAATACACAAGTCATTACTTTTCAAAAAAAAAAAAATGGTTCCAGCTCTACTCCGCGGGTGACTGTAATTGTGAGTCTATTTTATCACCCATTTTTTCTCTTTCATTCACAAAAAACATTTTTCAATTCTCAATAAATTAATAAAAAAAAAAATTAAATTTTTTGACCATTTTCATACGACGGATATTTGCTTAATTGTGACGACTTTTTTATATATATATAACAAATTTTTATACATAAAAGTAAACAATTTATTAAAGCGGGTAAAATGAATTTGGAAATTCAGACAATTCGCAATAATATAAATCTCCTATATTTGAAAATCCTTGTACTAAATGGATTCCAGGAATTATTAATAATAATTTTTGCCTTCGTTGTTACTTTCAATTTCTTTGAAGAGCTGCTTGAAGAAATATTATGGAATTTATAGAGAACTATAAAATAAGTCGAAGAATTTTCAATAGAATAGTTTTATCGGCTAGTGGAAGGTAATAAAATTCATTTCAGTGCCTAATGATTAAATAATGACTGAATTACAAAACGGTGATTTATTTTTCACATAAAACATTGTCCATTAAGCAACAATTACAAAATGTGAATTGAAACAAAGACTATGCGTGACCCTCAAACTAATAAAATATATAACATTTTAAGAGAAATAGTTTTTATCGCGACAAAAAGCACATGATGTTAATGAATACTGACAATAATTACAAAAGCATATTTGACTGATGCAAACTACTTGTGAAAAATGTAATTATTAGCTTGCAATATCTAATGGAAATTTTCAGTACAGGGATATTTACGATATCCGGAAGAAAAGAAAAAATCTTCACAACTTGGAAACAGCTTCATAAAAACTTCATATAGAGTTTTGTGACTGGGAAACTTCCTATAAACAAAACCTCCGAGGCCTGAAAACAGATATATATGAAACGATATTTAAAAGTAATCATAGAGTACTCGCACGACAGTTCATGGGAAATGTTGTTGTTGCTTCAAGTTACTTGCAGACTCACATAGAATGCATTTCCTTTCCTCGGGAGAGAAAAGAAGAGCAACTCTTCTTCTTCTTCTTTTTCTTCTTCTTTTTTTTCAGAAAAAGAGAGAAAAACATCAATGTAACAATGCTGGTTTTAAAATTTCCCACGTTTCTTGCCACTTCTCACTCGATTTATGCGAGTGTGACGGGTCGAACTTGAGATTCACCCAGGGAATAATTAGAAATTAATTATGAGTCAGGAATCGGGGTTTAAATTTCAATTACAGAAGCCGTTTTTTCACTTCGCGCAAATTATTTGTTTTCTATTAATTAAAAACAACACTTTATAAAAGTACGACTCTGGATAAAATTGTACAAAACATAAATAATAAAAATGGTTTTTTTTAAATGTTCCCAGATAACAAGTAACCTTGCAGCAACATTGCGGCAATGTTGCCATGAAATGTCAGCAATGTTGCGTTGCAATGTTGCAGCAATCTAAATGTGTCCCACGTCCGCAACATTGCCCTAACATTGCATGGCAAGGTTTGCCGCAACATTACTCAGTAACCTTGCAAGGCAAGGTTACAGTACTAAATAATGTCCTGTAATATTGCATGGCAAGGTCGACGCAATATTACAAACTTACAATTCCTGTAACACTGAAAAAAAATATTCTTGTTTTGAGAGGAAAATTCCACTTGGTAAAATCTTCTTGAATCAAGAATATGACTCTTAATCAAAGAATATTTCCCTCTTATTTTAAGAGGAATATTCTTAAATGAAGAAACGATATTTTTTAAGAGGATTACCTCTTAAAACAAGAGGATTATTTTTTAGACATATTCTAGAGGAAAATATGCATTAAAATAAGAAGAAACCGCTTAAAACAAGAATATTTTCTTTTGGTGAACATTGCAAGACAGGGTTGTCGCAATATTGCAATAGAGTGCAATATTACATAGTAACATTGCTGTAACATTACTAATGTTGCACAAAAAAGCATGCCAAAGAATTTTTAGACATTTTATGGACTAAGTTTTATGTTATTTTAAAAATGATAAATTTTATTGTGCAACATTGGTAATGTTATAGCAATATTACACAGTAATATTGCGACAACCTTGCCATGCAATGTTACAGTGTAATATTGCGTCAACCTTGCCATGCAATGTTAAAGCAATGTTAGTGCGTAATATTGTGGCAAAATTGCCATGCAATGTTAAGGCAATATTACAGTGCAAATTTTGAGGAGGTGGAATATAGTAAGCTTGTCGCAACATTGCGAACATTGCATGGCAACATTGCCGCAATGTTGCTGAAAGGTTACCTGCTATCTATAAAAATCGATAAATATTATTCGTAATATATAATTATTATCGATTTTTATACAATTGGAATACATCTTCAAAACGGTTCAACATTAATGTATATGGTGCTCCAAAGCTTTAAAAGTTGTACTAAATTAAAGAAAAAGATTTTGAACATTTAAAAAATTTTATTAAACGAAAACACTGCAAAAAGTTATAATTTTTCAAAAGTTTCAATTTTTTAGTGGAATAACATCAAAACGTTCGCTAAAAAATTCAGAACTAATGCGGATCATATAGTAAAGTTCATAAAGTTTATCAACGATTTTAAAACAAAAAGCTTTCTTTGTATAAATAAATTGGCATGCATCTTTAGTTTATTTTTATTACCTAATTGTGTAAATAGATTCTTCATTTTCTTTAATTGTTTCAATTCATATTTTCTGAATTACTGTCATTATTTTCTCTTTTTCATTTTATTATTCTCCTATCCATCCTACTTCATTGGGTAATTTTATACACCCCTAAAGAAAAATTATTCTTTTATGAAAATATATATATATGTAGATATAAATTTCACACGAAACATTGTTATTACGAAAATTGTTTCCTGAAATTTTTTTTCACGATTCGTTTATATGTAAGTACTGTTGAATGTATATATATATATATATATATATATACTTGAAAAGCATTCGATAATATTGATCATTGATGGAAGTAGAAGTAATTTAATCTAATCTTGTACGAGTTGGACTGTAACATTAAATCACTTGTATGATTTTCTATATTTTCTTTCTATGTTATACCGTGCGCTGTTTGGCAAACATCAAATTTAATGTATCGTGAACATATGGAAAGAAATTAGGATCTAAAATCTAATACGAACTATACGGATTAGCTGTCGATTACAAGAGATTGAGAGATCGAAGTATCAGAATATCAGACATCGCATGTTGTGCGCCAGTAAGAATTTATAAGTCTTCTCTCCTTCAAAAGCCTGAGAACGCAGCTCACAAGTCACGATATTTTCTTTTTTTATTGCCACGCAAGTCAAAGTGAATGTGAATTTACTTTCAACTTATTACAAAGTCGATAACTGATTGAAAAGTTTAATTTTCAAGCATTTTATTCCATATAACAAATAAAAACATATTTATTATATTATCGAACCGATCTAGTAATTTTTTTCGGCACTAGCTTGTAACATTTTATCATACTAATATGTTCATAGGAAAATTCGTTAATGCGATTTCGTAACATTTCTTACAAACTACTGAGCATAAATTGATTGAAAGCTGGGAGAAACACTTTCTAGTTTGCATTGCGTGCATTTGATTAATTTTCAGAAGAAAGCTTAAATTGTTTAGTTTAGTTAGTCTAACAATGTTGCAGCCATGCACGAAATTACCCAAGAAATACAAAACCGTACAATTAATTTTTCAATTTCTAAATGTTGATTTACTTAATATCTTTAGTTTGAAGACATATTAACTAATATTCCCATTTCGAGGTGGTTTAACTTTTTATTATTATCATAATTGTTAGCAGATTTATTTCTAATATGATTGTTTCATTCCAGATAGCACGTAACCTTGCGGAAACATAGCCGCAATGTTGTCACGCAAGGTTAGCAAAGTTGCACTGCAATTTGCTGCAATGTTGCCGCAATGTTAATACAAGCTTGAAATGTCCCACCTTCGCAACATTGCACGGTAAGGTTACCGTAACATTACACGATAACCTTTCAGTAATGTTACTTGGAAATGTTGCGTCAATATTACCGTGTAATGTTGCCGCAAGGTTACCGCAATGTTGTACAATAATGTTGGAAAAAAGTTTGTAAGTATTTTTTTTTTAAATATTTTATCAAATTTAAGCAATATAGCTTTATGAATGTAATTAAAAGAAACAATAAATTTTACTCTGGAACATTGCGGCAACATTACAGAGCAATATGGTGGTAACATTACACAGCAATATTGACGCAACATTTCCAAGTAACTTAACTGCAATATTGCATAATAATGTTGCCAAAATGTTGTCGTGTAATATTGCGGTAACCTTGCCGTGCAATGTTGCGAAGGTGGGATATTTCAAACTTGTAGCAACATTGCGGCAACATTGCTAACCTTACATGATAACATTGCGGCAATGTTGCCGCAAGGTTACGTGCTATCTGGGATAATGTGCGTGTCTAATAAAAATTGATAAAATTGATAAAAATAAATAAAAAAATGAAAAAAATAAATTGATAAAAATCGTCTAATACTTAATATGTAGGTCCCTGAAGTTGACGTCGACGCTGAGCGTCGAAAATGTTTTTTCTACGCGGAACCAAAAAAATTAAACCATTTTTTCAAAGATTTTAGGTTCAAATTGTGCCCTGAAAAGTTTCAAAATCTTAGGTGAATGAAAGCAGTGATATTAGCGACATTTTTAACTTCCAAAAACTCTAAAAAATATTTTTCGACGCTGAACGTCGACGCCAACTTCAGAGACCTTAATATGTGACAATTACGACTGCGATGCAATTGTGGTTCGAGTGCGTAGAATTTATAAATTTGCAAACCGCAAACCTGGATGTACCGAGCAGGTAATTACCTAATTTCACCGCTAACGCACTTCCACACTCTGAAACAAATTTACGAGATGACTCAGCCTATTATGTGGATGCAGGTGCCCCTATATAAGTATAAGATGACCTAGTCTAAGCGTGCCACTGTGTCAGTAACAGTACTCCTCGTAAAAGTGGAGGCTCGCCCGGAGGTCCCGACCCTATGACCCCAACTTCAGACGTGACCCACCTAAAATGTCCAGCCTGGAAAGCAACAGTTCTCAACGACCTTGAAAATTCCGCCAAACAGTTTTATATGTATGAGAATAAATAATTTGCACCGAATATAGAATTCGGTAACAATTTATTGTTTAAATATTTTACGTTCTAGCATAAAAAAAAACACATGGAAAAAAATTAAGGATGTTTGACCCCTGGACATAACCTCAAACTAAAAAGTCATTTTTAACAGCAAACAAAAGTGGATTAAAATTGATATCACAAAATTTTGAAAGATCAAGTTGTACAATTATCAGAAAAGAAATTATTTTGATCTATAATTTATTGTCCAATAAATTTAAACAATATTTAACATTTTGTGTTTTTTGTTTAAACGTACTGGACAATTGTAATTTTTAACCAATTTTTATAAAGAATAGCTCACTTTAATCCTGAAAACATTTTCTACAATTCTACTCTACTGAAAACATTCTCTACAATTCTACTCTACTGAATTTCGTTGACAATATTCTGTTCAAAAGTAATTAAACAAATTATACTTTGCTAATAATAACAAAGTTTAATTACTTTTGAACAGAATATTGTCAATGAAATTCAGTGGAGTAGAATTGTGTGGAGAATGTTTTTTGGATTAAAATGAGCTATTGTTAATAAAAATTGGTTCAGAAGGTTTAAACAAAAAACACAAAATGTTAAATAACTATATTAGTTGAAATAAATTATAAATCAAAATAATTTTTTCTGATAATTGTACAACTTGATGTTTAAAAATTTTGTGATATCAATTTTAATTCACTTTTATTTGCTGTTAAAAATGACTTTTTAGTTTGAGGTTATATCCAGGGGTCAAACATCCTTAATATCTAAATTGGACATTTAATATCAGATTTTAAGCGTAAACTGTCTCTAAAAACGATCTTCAGATTTAATTAGATCTTTGACGAAAGATTTTTACTGGTTATATCTGATTCCAATATTTGTAACGTAAATAACACATATACATCTTATGTTTAAAAACGATTTTGCAATCTTAGATTCTATTGAGATATTCCATTAACACGATAGAGAGAGAGAGAAGAAACAAAATGGAGGGAGAAAGAAGGTAAAAGTTACCAGATTGTCACTAGACCACAGATTCCAATTATGAAAAATAATTTATCAATTTTATTATGTATTATTATTACTATTATTATTATTATTTATTATTTTATTATTATCAATTTTTTTGGTAATAGTGCTTTCTGTAATGCACTTACAAAACCTATTATATTTAACACTGTTAGAATTAAAGTGGTTCAACCCATTGACATAACCTCAATCTAAAAAATGTTTTTAACAACAAATAAAACTACATATAATTAAATTTAATTTCACTAAACTTTGAAAACCCGCAGTTGTAAAATTTTTAAAATAAATTATTTTTCTGGATAATATTTGTTATAAAATAATTATTTCACATTTTGTGTGTTTTTTTTTAAAGTTAGTAAATAATTGTAATTTTTATCCAATTTTCACAAACAATGTCTCATATTTTGCTCGTTAAAAGATTCTTTTCAATTCTGTTCGTTAAATTTTGCAAACAAATTTTTTTTTGAAAGTTATTAGACAAATAAAATTTCTGTTTTTTATTTTTTTTAAACAAAATATTTTTTAACAAAAATAAACGAACAAAATTGAAGAGAATCTTTCAACGAGAAAAATGAGCTATCGTTTGTAAAAATTGAATAAAAATTACGGGTTATTTACTAACTTAAAAGAAAAAATACAAGAAATGTGAAATAATTATTTTATAAGAAATTTTGATTAAAAATAATTTTTGTTTGAAAATTATACAACTATTTAAAAATTTAGTGAAATTATTTTTTATTATAGTTTTATTTGTTGTTAAAAACTACTTTTTAGTTTCTCACGACATTGACGTGAAATTACGATTTTTGTTAAAATTAAAAATTGATAAATTAATAAAATAAAAAAATTGATATAACAATTAAAAAATTATTATCAAATTCAATTGGCCACATTCACCTTCGAAGATCTCGGTAAACCTCCCGCATTTATTTATAATTTCTTGATTCCTCCTGGAAAATAATTGTTTCCGTTGTTAATATGACTTGCTAAAGAAATCGTAAATTCTTTTATTTTTAATATACTTTAATTATTATATTAATGATATTTGTCTTCACAGCAGGAAAGTTTACAGCTTTAATAATAAACTAGCTATGAAGTTGTATCCTGGTTGTGTGTTTCTTTTTTTCTACTAATATGCTTATGATGTATCCATTTTATATGAGCATTTTACTTCCTCATTATATTCTCAATTCGTATAATTAGCAAATAAAATGTGACATTAAGGCTTTCTACGCAAAGATGAAATATTAAGTGAAGTTCCATTTAAAATTAAATATACTTCTAAAATGTGTCATTCAATTTATTTTCAATTTCAACAAATATAATTTTTATTCAAAACATTCGGTTTGAAATCTTAAACATATAATTACCCAAGCAAAAATTTACAACTGGTGCAGTACTGCGTCAGTACTGGCAAGTACTGGCGGAGTACTGGCCGCCATGGTTGAACCAGTACTGGTATTTGACCGAAACGATAACGCTTTTCAGTACTGGTTTGATATTACTGGCTCAGTACTGGCGACCAGTACTGATCTAGTACTGATTTAGTACTGGCCCAGTAGTGGCATTAATGCTTTTTTATTATTGCTTCTGTTATTAATTTTTTATTGTTAAAATTGAAAATAGCAATTAATTATTAATAGTAAACTATAAATTGTAAATAAATGACATTATTTAGTAATTTCTCTTTTTAAATAAATGGTTTTCCAGAAGAAAATTATTAACTAATACTACTGAACGAGTAAAAGTCAATAGTAAAAATTTATAATAAAAAAATAAAAAAACATTATTTAAATTATATTATACACGCGGATTATTAATAGTGGTTCAATTGATACATACAACCTAGAAAAACGCAAATCTATGAAATTAATGAAACTAACGCATAAGGGGAATTGAACCTACGACCTTCGGACCTGAAGCCTAACGCACTAACCACCACGCTAAGAAGCCTACACGATGACAAATTTTATTTTCTTGGTGTCTATATGACTTGTAATAATAATTCATGTCTCAAACAAACGCTTAATAACGTTATTAATTAGTTATTGTTAAGTGAAACTAACTATTTGTCAAATTGAAAACATAAATACAACTGTTTTTTATTTTAAATTTTTCAATTGTTTATTAATAATTATTTTAATTAATTAGAATATAAAGTTTAATATTTTTAAAAAGCTACTAACATGACAATCGATTTTATTCATAAAATTATCAAGATTTTGTATTGATTACTTTTTTGTACAAGTTGTAATTTGTTTAGCATTATTTGTTAAACAATAATTATTTAAACAAATTAGAAAAATTAAAATATTTTTAAAAACTGTCAACAGCAATCAATTTTATAGGAAAAGTTATAAAGATTTTGTATAGGTCATTTTTGTTACAAGTTCCAATTGATGAATAATAATTGTTTAACAATAATTATTTAAACAAATTGGAAAAATAAAAATTTTTTGAAAACTATTGACGGAAGTTGATTTTACCGGATAAATGATGTAGATATTGTATAGGGCATTATTTTGTACAAGTTGTATTTTGTTTATAAATTTGTTATAAACAAATAAATTTTGATACTTTAAGAAAATATTGAACTTTTCAAAATTTATTGAAATTAAAAAATTATAAATTAAAAAAAAGAAACAGGCATTTTTCGTTGATCAATAATATAATTTAAGCATGCCAGTACTAAACCAGTATTGTACCAGTACTGGATTTCTATTACTTTCTACGCAGTACTGGCATGGTACTGGTTTAGTACTGGCCTTCCAGTATTAAAGTGCGATACTGGCATAGTACCGAATTTTTATTATACCAGTACTGAACCAGTACGGGTGAGCCAACTCTTGCCTAGACAGTACTGGTGCAATACTGCGCCTGTTGTCAATACTGGCTTTTGACAGAAATTTTTGCTTGAGTGCAACAAAAATGATCCTGGTTGGTGGCGCCACCGTCTATGTCATTTAACATTGACTCATTATGAGTTGCAACAAAAATGAGCCCAGTTTTTTTCTGTGCAAGCTAAAATTAATTGATTCAAAAATTGATTTAAACATCCGATTATTTTAAAATCTTTATGAGGAAGCAAAGTGTTGATGAAATGAACACAAAAATTTATACTTCAACTTTGCAGCGCCCAATGGGAAATCCACAATTGGCGCGGTACTGAACCAGTACTGGCCATTGCTGAATGGGTCTGGCATTGTACCGTATGCCATTACTGGCGCAATGCTGGCCTAGCCTTGGGATGATAACGATGTTCAGTACTGGCTGTCGGTACTGGCAAAGTACTGTAATTCGGTACTGTCAAAATACGGAAATACGATATTGGGGAACGGATAAAATCTAGGAAAACCTCGACTAGTAAACGCTGGTAGTAAATTAACACTCATTAGAAAACAAATTTACTTTTTAGTTAAATAATTTTTTATTTTCCAAAATGATTGAAAATAAACAAATATTTTTATAAACTTTCTTAGTTTAGGATTAAGTAATAATAATTTGCTTCATAAGAACAATTTTTAGAAACTATTATATATAAACATTGCTCATAGTAAACGAAACAAAAAATAATCAAATCAAATCAAAATACTTATAAAAAATTATTATAAAATTTCCTAGTTTAGGATAATACAATAAAAATTTACTTCACAAAAACAAGTTTTAGAGACTAATAATAAGTGAACATTGCTCATAGCAAACGAAACAAAAAAATAAGCAAATCTTTGTGAGCACAACTCTGCAGTGCGTAATGAACATTATTTGAAAATGCTTAAAAAGATATTTTAAATAATAAAAACTTTTATAAACTTTCTAACTTTGGGACAAATTAAAGTTATAGTATTTCATAAGAACACGTTGTAAGAAACTATATTATTAATAAACTTTGCGTTTAATAAAGAAAACAAAAAAATAAGCAAATTTTTGTGATCACAATAAAAATTATTGCAAAATGCTTATAAGATATCTTAAACAATCAAAAATTATAAAAACTCGCGAAGTAAAATTAAATTACAATAAAAATACTGGTTGTAAAAGACTTTGTCTACTTTTGAGTAAAATTCTTCGAATTTTTGGACTTTTTCTTTAGATTTCTTTGGTCTCTTAGAGCAATGTTTTATTGGTGGTAAGCGTTTTACTGGACGAACTCTGGGACTATATAGAACCAACTCTGGAATACCATTACTAGGATCTCGGTATTTGTTTAGTACTGGCACAGTGTTACAGCCAGTACCCTACCAATGCTGGCTGACCAAGCCTTGGCAAACACATCGGGCGCGGTACCACGCCAGTGGTGAGCGTTGGGCCAAATCTGAAATTTCCCATTGGGCGGTTTCATTATAAAGTTATGGTCATGAAATTTGTCGAAACTGTAACTTATTATAAATAGTAAATATTTATAATTATTAAAGGACTACACATGTAATATAGATTTTTTATCTCAATCAATTTTTCAGTAATTTTATGATATTGTTATTTTCGCTATTTTGAGGAACTTTTCAATTAAAAAGTAAGTAGTGTATTTAGTTTAAGTCTAAGGGTAAGTGTAGGTGTGTGTGTGTATTAAGTGTAAGTATTTTATGAGGGGTTCTATATATTTATACAATGTATTATTATGCTAAGTATATAATTTATTATTTGAAAAATGCCAATAGCATAAATCTGAGGCAATTCCTAAAATAAAACTATAAGTTTAAGGTAAAATAAAATAATTCTAAACGTATGAGATGCATGTAAGAAAAAGTTACTATAACAATTCTGAATGCAGACTGCAATAAAGTCTTGAGAATGTTTCTAATTAGGTTAGAATTAGATTTGAGATAAACCATACCCAACAGTTTGGTTTCATTCTCATTAGTTTTGAAATTAAAGCATTGGAATTCCATTACATATTTTTAATTAAGAACAATGAGCAGTACTTGAAATCAATTTTCTAAATGATCCCCACCCACATTTACTGGTAACAGTGTTTATTATCGAACAGCGTGTCGCACGCAGTCTGCAGGCAATGAAAAAAGTATTTTTTGATTTAAGCATAAAAATTATCCGCAACACAAATAAAGAGGCAAAGGATAAATTTCCATTTTTTTCCAAGATAGGATGTATCACAACACTCTTGAAAATAATAGTGTCCTGTTAACAAAATAATTTTGTTAGGCACTTTTTGTTGCGCCAACAAAACTTTGGTTGTGGCAAAAAAATGTCATCTAATAAAGTATATTTAGTTGGCTCCACCAAAATATATAATTCAACTGATTGAAGCTTTATGTTCATTCACCTAACATTTTGTTGACCCAACCAAATCATTTTGTTCGCACGTAGTCCAGTGGTAACACTCTCGACTGATGTTCCGAAGTTTAAAGGTTCGAGTCCTGACAGTGATTGGATTTTTCAATTGTGAAAGTTAATTAAATTGAGTATATATAATGTTTTAAAAATAAAATAATAATGATATTAAAAAGAAAAAATTAAATAAAGAATATAAATCACAAGCCAACGGCCAAAAAATAATTTGATTAAATTAACAAAAATATTTTTTTGGTTTAAAAAAAAGTTTTGTTGGGACAACTAAAAAATTTGATAGTCCCAACAAAACCGATTTAACCAAAAAATTTGTTTGGCCTAAC
>JUFY01031654.1:0-11850 GCA_001855655.1 Leptopilina clavipes
AAATTGGTTAGGTGAAGGTTTATTTTCTCCAAACCAAATTCCTGCTAAAATAAGATTTTCTTTCTTAAATCACAGGTCATAGGGGAGTTCATTTATTACCAAATAAAATGGCCAGTAAATTTTTCCGAAAACCTTACAATTTTTTGGTTCAGGACAGTGCAAGGCCAGTAATTCTAATATTGCAGCTGTTACAACTCCTGAGAGTGAAAATCGCAACACAACAGCAAGAATGGACAAAATGCTTTCTTTAATTGTCAATGGTGAACCGTCATAAAGCGGAAGGTTTTGATATTCAGGTTCATCATTATCATTATTATAATCGTTTTCTATATCAACATCATCATGATCAACATCACTATCATCATCATCATCATCATCATCATCATCATCATCATCATTATCATGATTATCATCATCCGAACTAAAATTTGCATTACTTTCTGCCGCAGAAAGTATGTCGTTGTCGTCTTCAGCATCGAAATATTCTATGTTATAATAAGTGTTATAAGTAAAATATTGGACAATATTTCAAAAACTTATCATTAATTAAATAACATATTTCTATTAATTTAATAGCATATTTAAAAATAATTACACTAAAACGCCTATTATATTGACAGCTAGGGCGTGTGTTATTGTAATTTGGACAGGCGACCTTCACAAAAATACATACGAAAAATGTGAACAACCACTCCCTTCTCTCCTCGTTCTTCTTAAGCAGCCGGCGCGGTCCATATAATTAGCGTTTCAGTGTAATCACACAGAAAAAATGTACTCGGTATAAGTTTTACAAAAAAAGCAAAGTAGAAGTTGGACAGAGTACTCAAATTTAGACTACCCACACAGAATAAGATCTTCCTGGAAGCTTCCATTAAAAGCTTAAGGGAAGCTTCCCTAAAGCTTAAAATTTCCGTCTCAAAGGAACCTTAAACAGGAGTCTCGAAGGAATCTTCCATCGGAAGCTCAAGGGAAGCTTCCACTGAAAGGTTCATTTTCTTAATATTTTAAAATAATTGGAATTTATCCCTTATATTATAATAAAGTAAAAAATTTTGAAAAAATCTTTAAAATTTTTTGAATTAGCTTAAGGGATAATCTAAAAGAATAAGTCATAAAAAATATATTGACACATTAAATAATCAATGCTGCACACCACGAAATCCGAAAAAATGAACATATGGGACATTCTTTCTCAAACCGGCCACCTCCCTGCACATTTTATTTTTGAAGATAAAATGTTTTATTAGGTGTCAAAATTAAGAGGTTGGAAAGTATAACAGAAAATTAGACCAAACTATCCTAACAGGATGAGAAATTGTGCAAATAGCATCGTAAAATGAGGAAATCTTTGTGTAATATGTTATAATTTAGAAGTAAAATAGTTAATAACATTCTATTTACATAATTTTTTCATTTTAGCTCCACAAAAATAAAAGTTTCTCCTAAAAATCAAGCCCCAATCTTAATTTTTAAAAATTTTCATTTTTTATTAAACAAATTGTCTAAAAAAATTTAAGTACAATCTATGAGGCCCAGAATTTGTTCAAAACATAAGGTAAACCAGAAAGTAGTCGGCCACCCTACAGTTGGGTAGGGTGGCACTTACGTGGCAATAAGAAGTGGAAAACACAGCTCATCTACTGCCTCTACACACGCGCATGATTTAGAAAGATTATTAGAACTTGATAGTTTCAAGAAAATAATGCGTAATAATTTATACACACGCCACGCGTTTTTGATCCCAATTGTGGACTCAGCCTCATGTCTAACATTTTGCATAAAATATTTCCAGATATGAAAAAGTAATATCACATGCAATCCAGCATTTTCAGAAGTTTAAGTCGGATGGTATTTTTATTTTTACAAATGCGCCTGGTCGGAGCGCATTTAACAGAGTTGAGCGGCGAATGGCGCCCTTAAGCAGGGAACTTACAGGCGTGATTTTGCCTCACGATAAATTCGGATCACATTTGGGAGGTAATGGTGAGACTGTTGATTCTCAGCTCGAGATACAAAATTTTGAATATGCTGGAAATTTCTTAAGCGAAATATGGAATAACATAAAAATTAACGGATATGAAGTGCATGCTGAATACATTTCTCCGTTAAGTGGTAACTTAGAATCACCTAATCTTCCCAGTCCTGCTTGGTATTGTAAACACGTTTTCGAAAGTCAATATTTTCTACAGGTTAATTTTACTTGCACTTATTTAATGTTTAAATGTATATAAAAAGATAGAGAATATTTCTTACGAATTTTGTTGAATTTTTTGTAGATTATTAAATGTGATAATATTAGCTGCTGTAAAGCTATTCGAAGCAACTTGAAGAAAATATTAATCTTCGGACGAGTTCCACCGCCGCTTCCTTTACTTCGAGGTCAGTCAGGTCTTCGGATTACATCTCAAGAAGAAATGTCAACCAAATTTGCTAGTCTTTTACAACGACATTCTCTAGATCTAAAACCAAATCACGAAGGATTTCTAATTATGCCATATGATTTCTATTGTCCTTCAGTTCAATCTGATCTTCTGAACAGGACTGTAAATTTTGTGGTTTTTACTCTGCTTCAAAAAAAAGTGCTGAAAGGCACAGAAAATCTTTGCACCCTTACGGAGTACAAGAAGCTTCGAGGACAAGACCAGTCCTCGTGGTAGCTCGACGTGGTCATGAGGCGCTTTGTTATGTAAAAAATAATTTAGGGGAAGAAGATGCTGAATGGATAGATATCGAAAATATCGATGATGAAGATGCTGAAATAGTGTTGACAGAAACATGCCAAAATAGTCCTATTCTTGGCATAAATCTCTTTAAATAAATAATGTTGAAGAAAAGAATGAATAATAATAGTCGTGTGATGAATTGTGTAAGAAACCTTCTGCAAAGCAATCAATTGTTTTATTACCTTAAGTTGTCTCGCAAAGGTTATAAAAGTGTTGTGAAACTTATTTGCTGAGCATATAAAAAAGCAAATTACAATAAGACAAACCAATATGCAAATGATTGTATGTAGCCTCACAACTCACGTGCAAATGTTTATTGAGACGTGAAAAGCTGCTTCCGCAAGGTTCCCACTCGCCTGAAAGTAATAGGGATAAAATGTGTGACCAGCGGTGGTGCATATGAAATATTAGACATTAGAAAAACAAAGGTAAAATTAAAATTTATAAAACGCTTTGTACGTACAATAAAATATTTTATATAAGTGGGAACCTCGCAAAAATATATGAAATAAAGAAAATTATGAAAGAAAAATCGAGCAGCGATCCAATCAAGTAATCAATGCTGAAAAATCGAGCATAAAACGCAGCACGAAAGCGGATAAAACTCTTAACTGGCTTTAAACTTACTGCGAATCTAGTTTGATACTAAATATTTTAATGTCATTTTCACTTATAGAGGATGTGACTGATTCGTGGCGTTGCCACGGAAGAGAAAAACTGTAAACCAAATTAAACATAAGTGTTGAAACATGACTTTTTCACCCATATAGAAAAAAAATTCTTTTCAATTTTTACAAAATATTTAAAAAATGTTTAAGACGTCCTATATATATGTATAACATCATTAACGTCTACCAAACAATCTATTTTTATATCATCAATTCTTCCAGTTAGTTTTGTTTCTAATTCCATTTACCGTAAATATAGCAGAAAGGCTATTATTACATAAGAAAAGTAATTTAAATAAAAACTTAAGATTTGTGGCATTGTCTCTTTCTTAAACTAGAATTAATTCTAACTGACATAAAAAAGATTAACGTTTCTGATTTAAACTGACAAACATTTTCAACTTAAAAAACAGCTGCAAAGTTGAAGTAGAAATTTTAGTGTTCATTTTTTGAACACTTTGCTTCTTCATGGAAATTTCCTTTCTTTACGAATATATTATTTATTAAAATACATTGTTTATGTAATGTTTTCACTATATTTTATTTCTATGTAATGTAGTAAATAGAAATAGTAAATTGAATAAATATTCAATTTAAAAAATATTGGAGAACTTTTAATTCAAAAAATTTTTTTCAGATAATTTGTAGAGATAATAAACTTATAATCATAAAGACTTCTTACTTATGCATGCTAAAACTATTGCGCAACTGTAAATACCACAGAAAACTACAGCGCAGCTTCTAAAGTTTTTACTTTTTATTAAACTTAGGCATATGAATGGAAATGTACATGAAAATGAACGTGTTTATGTGCATGTATATGGATTTATATATTGTTAAAATAATATGTAGCTGAACATGTACAAGTTCATTTACAAGAACTTGTACATGGTACATGAGCCAAAAACATGCACATGTTCATGTACAAGATCATACGCATTCTTGTGTACATGACGCATGCACATGATCATGTACATGAATTTTCAACCGGTTTTTTTTGAAAAATTCTGAATTCTTAAAATATCAATAACTTCTTAATTTTATGTGTTTTAAAGTTTAAAAATAGGTCATTCGGTATTTCTTTAAAACGGCTATAAAATGGATATAAAATATTTTAATATTTTAACTTAAATGAAAATTAAATACATAAAAACTACAAAAAGTCAAATTTTTTAAAATGTCAGTGACTGGCTAAAATGACAGTAGAATGTTGAATAATCGGTCAAAAGATGGGTATCAAAATTTTTTTTAAAATTAAGCAAAAATGGACATAGGTCTCAGAACATTTTTTAAAATATTCACAAACAACTTTTTTTATAAATTTAAAAACGCGAATAAATCATAGTTAATCTTGATAAATTAAAAAGTAATGACTTTATATCCCCTTATGAGATCTACAAATTAAAATAATTCATCCTTATAGCTCTTAAATAGGACTTAAGATATTTATGAAAATGGAATGTAAGGCTCAAAATCGACAACAATAACGCGTTGTAGTTCCTTCAAGTTGTCAACAACGCGAAATTTGTTTTGTGGTTGTAATAGGAGATTTTGTAAGCATGAAATTCGGTAATAATTAATTTTAAGACTTTTGGGTTATTCCTGGAATGTAGTCCTGTAGACGCATGCGTCTCATCAAACCTTTTGATGGGAATCGCGGAACGTCGGCAAGGCGTCATTCTTGGGTCGCCTTTGATATAATACACCTGTGATTTGGTTGTAACAATATTCAGTGTGTTGTGGCCACATAGCGTGAGACAAAACAATATTAAAAGATTATAATAAAATTAGGGATAATTGATCATAAAAATTGATAAGGATATGTCGATTAAACAAAATGTAAGTAGATTCCAATGAATTGAATTAAATATTAACGCTCATATTGTAGGCTTCGACCAACTTCACCCCCATTTGATAAGTGGTAAAGAGTCGTCTAGATTGCTGTAAGCTTACCTTGAGTTTAATAACAAACTTCACGAATATACCTAGTATGGTCAAGATAAACTATGTGTTGGAAGATTTTTTACTACGACTGTTTTAATTCTTTATATTCAAAGTTTTTCTAGGCTTCCTTAATGCGGACTTTCGAAAGTTCCTGGTAGCTTCCAGAAAAATATCGTGCTGTTTAGTCATCTTATAATCTAACTCTTTTTTACGATTGCAATTCCTATTGGGAATGGCTAAACTGCGATACGCTATATCTGGTGGCGTGAATTTAAGTTGACAAAACTAGGAATTGTAGAGAAAAAGAGAGTTTTATAAGTAACATTTAAAAAAATTGATTATAATTATAAGGAGATATGGATCAGCAAGAAACAGAAAAAGTATTTTCAATAAAATCTTTGAAAAGCAAAATATTCTGCTGTGTTTATGGATGCAATAGTACACCATTCAAAAATCCTAACCTCAGTTCTCATTATTTTCAGAATAAAGGTCACATAAAAATAAATCATGTAAATTAACTGGGAATTGTTGAGTTAATTGACAGGAGAATTTTATGGGAAAGAATATTAAAAGTGGAAAAAAGGGTGGCAACTAGCATGAGAGTTTGTTCCTTGCACTATGTAAAAGATGAACAACATTGTGTTTACATTTCTCACTTAACCCTGCTTTACAGGAACATTTAACGTGTACAATTTTTGCACTTGATGAAATTAATCCATTAATTTCATGAGGACGACATGTCATATTCAAAGTTTGTGAGGAAAATACTAAAAACGGAATAGAATTTTCCGAATTTTCATCCACGGTGTCATTTCCTTGTCCACAAAATATGATGTGTTCTGCGTTTAAAACTTTTTCACTTTCTACAAAATTTCAACACATGGGTGTTGAAAACGTAAACTCACAAATTTCACTTAAATTCGATATTTTGCTGAAGTCTCTCACCAGAGACAACTACTTTAAGGACAATCAAAACCTGACTGGTGCCGCTCTGTCTAACGTCGCGATCGTATTCGACAACATCTTACATGACCTAGAGGAACCGCTAGGGGGAAGTCATATTGGAAAACCTTTTCGGTTCAATAAAATTACTTAGACCAAAGAGTCCAGAAGATTTTTAAATCTATAGAATCAACAACGAATCTTTTTGGTGGTAACCTTAAATCTGTCATTGACACCTGTAAAGCGATGGAGAAGGTCTCCAAAGACCTTAAATCTAAAATCAACCAACCTGTGAGAAAATAGTTATTTATGATACAAGTGCGTAAAATCGTTGATTATACGAGTGTGAAGTTTGCAGCTCGAGCCGAAGGCGAGTGATGAAAGTCACACAAGTATAATCTGATTTACGCACGAGTGCCATACAACATTTCTTGCAACATTAAAGCACCTAAACTTGCAGCAATATTAGCAACATTGCTGTAACTTTGGGTATTTTAGGGGAACTTTAAGATAAAAAATTGGAGAAGCTAAAATAAAAAATGTGTATATAAATAGTTGTTTATAAGTCTTATTTCACTGTTTCTCATTAAGCAGTCAAAACAATGCGTAAAGTAAATTTCAGTGCGTAAATTGAATCACTTTACACACCGTTCTATAAAGAGGAACTTTGCACACAGTTTTCGTTGTGTAAAATTAAACTTTAGAGGTTAGTGTTGCAAAAAATAAATTTTTTAACTGGAGGAGCCCCTCAACCAGGAAAGAGGTGAGTCGAAGAGGTTCAAGGAATTTTCCGAAACTAGGCACCTCCAAATCAACACAATACTCGACCAAACCTCGTCCTTATCAAGCCAGAGGCCACTACCACTAAACACAACCGCAACAAAGTCGTCGCTAGTTTTCCAACTGGTAGATAGAGTCTATAATTTGGATACCGAATGTCAGTTTGCAAATTATGCCTATCAAAAGATCGTGAAAAAATTTGGTTTTTCTTCGATAGACCTTTTTGCTGTTTTAGGGTAATCTTAGTAGTTCCACTATGATCGGTACAACCCTGGTTCCCCGAATTTAAAAGACTTCTTGTGTCAGAAATGATCGTCTTCGATCTTTCAATACATTTATTACTCTCCTTGTTGGAAGACAATCCAACCATTATCGAAGAATCTTTCCTTGGCGTGTGGAATTGTATTCGGAAAGCCTTCCAGAAAAAGGAATTCGATGACATGATGACTAAACCGATTAACTCCATACTGCAATTCCAAAAATTTAAATTCTTTTCAAGGCAAGGAGAAATCAGTTTTAAGCTGTTTATCGAAACAATTTGCTGAGGGAGCGGCATACGGAGCACTAAATACGATGAGGTCTGCCATTTCATTTATCATTTCAGAAGACATCTTCAAAAGTTTGATGCTTTGTAGATCTTTTAAAGGAGTATTTACCTTAAGACCTTCAATTCCAAGATACATCTCTACCTGGGACGTAGATGTTGTTCTAAGAACTCTAGAAAACTGGAGGCCTTCGGAGCAATTAAATCTTCGAAAACTAAAACTTAAATTTACAGTGCTCTTGACCTTAGGATCGGCCTTTAGGGTACAGAGTTTGGACTTAATTAACTTTAATTTGATCAGGATTAATTATAAAGGAGTGGACATTGGAGTTCAAGATCGAATAAAAACATCAAGACCTGAAGTTTATCAGGCCATACGCCTTTCTTCCACTATTCGCAAATAAAGAACTCTGTTTAGCCAGAACAATATCATTCTATGTTTCAAGAACCAAGGATTTTAGTAGTAATAAGGTTAATTATTTTATTGTTACTGCTTTAAATTTTTGGAACTCTCTTCCTTGCTCAATAATCAATTCAGAAAGTATTGCTATTTTTAGGTCCAAGCTTTTTAGATATTTGTTAGCTCTTCGTAATTAAAAACAGTTTTATTTTATTTTTTATTTATTATACTTATTTTAATTCTGCTAATTTTATTAATACTTATTTGTTTAGAAAGAGTATTAAGAGCTAAAAATATTATTATCGTGTGGTATGTTTGCGGTGAAATAAATTTTATCTTATTTTATAACATTTTGTGAGACTAAAAATTTATTATACTTCAATTATTTAAAATTTTGTTTTCTCCAGAGTAGTTGAGTCTCTTTTCAATTGTATTTTCAATTGTATGTTCCATGAATGTTTTAATGAATGTTTTTGTTGTATCTCTATATTTCAGTATTTTAATCTTTACTATTGTTATTTAACTTAAGACCTCAATTGTTTTATGATTTTGTATATATATTATGTACTTCTGTAGTAATGAACTTTGATTATAATTGTTAATTATTATTGTTCTCTTGGTTCTCCTGGAACAAAATAAAGAAATTCTAATTCTAATTTACTTTAATCCTTCAAACCACCACACCAAGAAGTCGAATCTCAAACGATTAGTAGGTGGCTTAAATTCCCAGAAAAAAAATAATTGAGAAGAATTAAATTCACAAGGAGTTTCAATGAATTCTGCTTAGCGACAAATACGAATTAGAGCTATGTTGCAATTCTTCTGAATACGACAAACTGTATTGAACTTCCCGAACCTTCTATTCGTACCAATTTAATGGAAAAATTTTAGGGCTTGGTCATTTTGTTTGAATTTGAATTCGTTTGCATTGTGACAGGAAAATATTTTATAGTAGAAACTTAACACTCAAATTTAGATGAAAAGTCGACATTAGGGTACTTTTGGTTATCGATATGGCCCTGGAGATCCATGTGGAAATAAGACGCAAGCGTTTGACGGGACACCGTAAAACGACATGCTTATCGAACACATGGCACTCTTGGATCGATCGTTGACGTCGATAGATGTCTAATTGTGTAATGTATAGTGTATGTGAGAGTGTATGTCCAAAGGATAATGTCGACTTAGATTGGAAATCTTAGATTATATTAATTGGATAAATAAAGACGACTGATTGTAAGTAGATCTTCATGTTAATGGAATCAAAATGGACACGCTCAATTATTAAATTAACTATTTGAAGACCTCCACGGAATAACGATCTATGGCACAATTAAAAATGCTTACAATTTTCAACTTTGATTTGCCATAGATAGTTATTCCAGCAAAGTATATAATAAAAAATCAATAAATTGTATACTCTATATATACAATTTTACTATTTTATTCGTTTAGGCATATTTTTCAATAATACATGCACATATTTTCATAATAATTACATTAATGTTAAAATGTGCCATATATCGTTATTCCGTGGAGGTCTTCATTTATTGGGTTTACCCAAGTTACCCCCCTTGTTTAAAAGAATAGAGTCTTAGTATTAAAAACCAAGACCGTCGACCTTCAGTCGACTGGCGCCCTTCAATTTCAAATAATTTGGACCCTCGAGGCTTTAAACCCGGCTGCGTCGAGTGAGAACGACTTTTCCAACTTTATCGAAGATAATTCGAGTTGGTAGAAAATCGTCTGTCTTAGCATAAATGGGTGCAAATTGAATATACGAAGAATCTGTACAAATCCTGCTTTCCACCAAAAATCTTAATTCATTTCAATTCGCCTGAATTATTTTGCGTTTATTGGGTTAGTATTAACAGAGGCTGGAATCGCGGAGGAACTTAAAGCTCATAGCACCCGCCATGCCTCGACGTCAAAGGCTTAAGCTAATGGATTAAGTGTCCAGTCGATAAAAGAGACCGCAGGATGGTCTAAAAATTCATCGGTGTTCGTAAAGTTTTATAATCGACCGATTAAAAGAAACGATAAAAACTTCGCCAAAGTGGTATTATCGTAATTTAAGGCAAGGAGTTCGAATTATCTATTTTTTATTAAAAATCTATGTTCAAACTTTAGACATGTTCCTCAGATACCTTTATAATCTAACATAATTAAATTGGCATTTTTTAAAAAGTTTAGCTCTAAACTTCTACAAGTTATATCTTCGAACAAGGAAGTGAAATATAAATAATGATTAAACAAACTTACTTGTGAAGTTCAATCATAATTATATGAACGACTTGTTCGAAGATATATTCCCTCCCTGTCCCCTACCCTTTAGTATCATCAAATAGAATTTATCATCAACTTGGAGCTAAGAGATAGACAGAGAATAGTGGCATTTTCTCTCTGATCTGTCTATAAACATGTGGCGTCTCCTGGCAACAAGTTGCGGTACTACAAGTTATATCTTCAAACAAGTCGTTCATAAAATTATGATTAAACTTCACAAGTAAGTTCGTTTAATCATTAATATCTATGTAATTTGAAAATTTTATTTTTTCTTAAAATTCTTCCTATAATTAATTATACGTCTCAATTTAAATATTATGTAATTCTCAAATAAAATAAATTTAACTGCTACCTCAATTTCTACTTCCAATATTTATTTTATTAAATGTTATCAGACAAATTTTATTTTTTAGAGGATTTAAAATATTGTAAAAGATTAAATAATATTCATTTCGAAACGTTAATCTTTTGATAGGGTGCACTATGGGGAATTTTTGTAAAAAGTGTTACAAAATCAAAGAAATTTTGTTTGGAAGCATTTAAAAAGATGAAACCTTTTGGGGGTTGTTGTTCAAACCCTTCCGTTTATGGGAAAAATAATAGGGAATAATGAAAATTGATTTTAACATAAAAAAGTAATGTAAAAGTTGACTAAGTTTGTAAAAGTTTGGGTTTTTTCAATATCCCACGCTTTTGATTAGCATATTTCAAGTGTGGGACACGTTTTCTTGTATACTTTTGAACGCTCTTTTTGAATCTGCAATCGTTTTTTTAAATTTCAAAATGGATGATCCAATATGGCGGAAGCTTTTAGCTTATTTTTTAAGTCAATCAAATTCACTTGAAAATTAATACTCGGTGGTTTTTGGGGTCGCTGATTACGAATATGATGTCAGTTTCTAACAATTTTAAATGGCCGATCCAATATGGCGGACTATTTTTTTTAAATCAATTGGATTCACTTGAAAATAGATTGTAGAGGGTTCTTTGGGTCGCTGAATACGAATATGAAGTCTGTTTTTAAAAATACAAAATGGCCGATCCAATATGGCAATCGATTTTTTTTAATCAATCGGATTCTCTTGAAAATTGTTTTTAAAGAGAATTTGGGGCACTGATTACACAGCCACACAAAAAAAAAAAAATTTTCTGGCCCGGAGATTACACTATGTGTACTATATGTTTTTGGGGTCGCTGAAACTGAATCCGTGGTCCATTTTACCCCATCACGTCAGGATTTTGACATAACCTCAAAAAATGGCTTCTTAATCACACAAAAGTAAAAAAAATTAGGTCTAAAGGTTGATGTACACTTTCTACATGTTTTTGGGGTCGCTGAAGCTGAATCCGTGGTCCATTTTACCCCATCACGTCAGGATTTTGACATAACCTCAAAAAATGGCTTCTTAATCACACAAAAGTAAAAAAAATTAGGTCTAAAGGTTGATGTACACTTTCTACATGTTTTTGGGGTCGCTGAAGCTGAATCCGTGGTCCATTTTACCCCATGACGTCAGGATTTTGACATAACCTCAAAAAATGGCTTCTTTAGGGCACAAAAAG
>JUFY01031656.1:0-46526 GCA_001855655.1 Leptopilina clavipes
AAACAATGGTTGTTAGTATCAGTGGTTGTTACAAAATATGATAGTTAATTAGTGTTTGTTACAAACTATGGTAGTTACAAACAGTGGTTGTTACTATCTATAATAGTTACAGACAGTGGTTGTTACAAACAATGGTTGTTACTATCAGTGGTTGTTACAAACTATGGTAGTTACAAACAGTGGTTGTTACTATCTATAATAGTTACAGACAGTGGTTGTTACAAACAATGGTTGTTACTATCAGTGGTTGTTACAAAATATGGTAGTTAATTAGTGTTTGTTACAAACTATGGTAGTTACAAACAATGGTTGTTAGTATCAGTGGTTGTTACAAAATATGATAGTTAATTAGTGTTTGTTACAAACTATGGTAGTTACAAACAGTGGTTGTTACTATCAGTGGTTGTTACTATCTATAATAGATACAGGCAGTGGTTGTTACAAACAATGGTTGTTACTATCAGTGGTTGTTACAAAATATGGTAGTTAATTAGTGTTGGTTACAAACTATGGTAGTTACAAACAGTGGTTGTTACTATCAGTGGTTGTTACTATCTATAATAGTTACAGGCAGTGGTTGTTACAAACAATGATATTTAATCAGTGGTTGTTACAAACCATGGTAGTTACATTCAATGGTTTTTACAAACTGATAGCTACAGTCAGTGGATGTTACAATTAGAATAGTTACAATTAACGGTAATTACAGACCATGATTGTTACAATTTACGGTAATTGTAATCAAAAGTCGTTTGCAATAATTACTGTCAATTAAAATTATCGATACAATCTTTGCTCCTTATATTTAACATTATTTTCAATTAATGGTAGTTACCAGCATCGGTAATTAATAAATATAGAAATGTTACAGTGAGAATTTCCTCATTGCGAATAAGCAAATAAAAAATTAGCAAATAATTTTTAAAATTTAAATGAAATATTTTGAAAATTTGTTAATTTCAGTTTTTATAGTGCAAATAAAAAATAAGTAATTCTAGCAGTATTATCCATCAGAGCTTAATTCCTGGCCTACAAAAAAAGAAATACCTTACTCTCTGACATTTACATTTCATTTAGAACTTTCAGCATTTACGCTCCTCGTAAGCTTTCTCCGTGCCTCTTAAGAAGGATATGAGACAAGAGACGCTTAATTAAAACCTTTGTACTTTTTTTCAATTATTTTCGAACAAAGACTATATATGGATGTTTCAATGAACACACACATTGTGTGTATAAAGATTAATACACGTAGGGATAATGAAGAAAAAAGGAAAGGTATTAGTCGAATGGGGTTTTTTTGTGTTTAAAAGAAATGAAAGTTTTCCATAGAGGCGACAATTAAACGCTCGCTCTCATAGTCCCTTATATTTGTTTCGATCTTTTTCATATATTTCATATATCCTCTCCCTCAATATTGACACTATTAGTTAGATATTTCCTACTGTTTTTCCTGTCAATTTCCTCCATCTGTTGTTTAAATTATCGCCATATTTCTTTGCTTATTATATAGAGTAAACATTGGTTTGTTGATTTTTAATTATTTATACGATGATGATGTATAGAATTTTTAACGATACAGTTATTTCATTCTAATAAAAATAAAATTAATAATAAATAAATATAATAATAAATAAATAAATAATAATAATAATAAATAAAAATAAAATTTATTTGTTCCAAATAAATTTTTATTTATTTTATTTGATGCAAATAAAAATTTATTTGGAACAAGTAAATCAAATAAAATTTCTCTGAATCAAATAAAATTTCTGTGAATCAAAAAAAATTTCTCTGAATCAAATAAAATTCCTGTGAATCAAATAAAATTTCTTTGAATCAAATAAAATTTCTCTGAATCAAATAAAATTTCTGTGAATCAAATAAAATTTCTTTGAATCAAATAAAATTTCTTTGAATCAAATAAAGTTAAAAAAAAATAAATAAATAGATTATTAGGTTTTTGAGACAAATACAGTCGACTCTCGATAATTAAACTCTCAATAAATTGAATTTCTCGATGAATTCAAATTGAATTTGGTCCATTGGAAGAATTTTGATATACTTAAAACATTTTTGATAAATAAAATACTCGATAATTTGAAATTTTTCCATGTCCCTTGAGATTTAATTTATCGAGAGTTTTCTGTATATATATATCTTTTTTCTTATATGGTGTAATGTCGCAAATGGTAACTGTCTTCTTTTAGATGTTTATTTATTGAAAAAGGATGTTAGGTTTCTTGAAAAGTGCCCTTAAAAGCAGACTAGCGGAATTTATTAAAAGACTGAAAATAAATTAATTTTGTCGTAAAAGCATTTCAACATGGAACCTTAATGCAGGCAGCTTATATGTGCTCACGCGCTTATGGGTTTTATCCTTTTATCCTTGACTTTTATCAAAGAACTTGAGTTCAAACCGCAAACAGAAATATAACAACGTGTCTTCTATATATTAAAGAACATTAAAATCGCTTTTTTTTATATTAAAACATGAAGACTATAATATTTTCCTTTATTTATTAAATTAAATAACCTCCCATAGAGAAAAAAAATTATATAATATATTTTTAAAAGACAAACAAATTTAATATTCCATCATCTTTTACAAGAAAATATTGTTAAATTTTAAATAAAGGGTTTTTTTTATAATTTTACGAGAAAAGTTAGAGAAAAATTACTATATAATTTTTTTTTTTAACAAACATTTAAAAATGGAATGTAAAAAAATTGCACATACATTTTCTCGGAAATGTTAGAAAAATATATCTTGAGGAATGTTAAAAAGAAGACAAATGAGAAATGTAAAAAAAAAGTTTGAAAGTCAGTTTTCATACAAAACAAATACCTTCTCATGCGAGTTGAGAATGTGAAGATGAAATGAAAGTTTCTTTCAACAAACTATATTTTCTCCTCTCGGTAATAATTCAGTGGGTTAAATAAATTTTTCAACTGACGGTTTATTGTTACGAAATTTCTAAATAGAGTAGAAAAATGTTTTTCAAAGAAATATTTTCGTTTATGTTCACTTTTATTGCTGATGTTTAAATAGAAATTTAACCATCAACAATTTGGCAATTTTAATTTTTTCTTCACCCAGAAAAAAGATATATTTGTCTCAGAGCCAAATAAACTATTTATTTGGAACAAATAAATCTTATTTGGTTCAAATAAATTTTATTTGGTTCAAATAAAAATTTATTTCGTTCAAATAAAATTTTTATTTGGTTAAAATAAAATTTTTATTTAAAACAAATAAATAATTTAGTTGGCTCTGAGACAAATATACGTTTATATAACTCAAATAAATTATATTTGGTTCAAATAAAACATTTCTCTGGGTGTTCGATCAAAAAAGATTTAAAAAAATTATTAAACTGAACCAAATATTTGTTTAGTTCCATCAAAAATTTTCTTCAGCGACCAAATTTTTTTTCGATCAAAAAATCTATTAAACTACACAAACATTTATTTAAATCAAATAATTATTTAATCAGGTTAAAGAAACTTTATTGAAAATAATCCTAAAACTTGTTTCTATACAAAAAAATAGGAAAAATTGGTTCAAAAATAATTTTTCTCTGAGTGCATATGAAGAAAGTATATTTTTAGAGAAAAATTTTGCAGAGAAGAACTTACATGAAAAATTAATTTTAACAATTGCAATTATTTTGAATGAATGGCTTCGTTGTGAATATCATTCGCTTGTCCGAGTGACACAGTCTACATACAGTGTTGCTTCCGTCAAAGGAATGAAAGAATCGACTGATGAATGAAAACTTATGAATGACTAAAAAGCATATATATATATATATATATAGTAATTTAAAGGTCAGCGTGTCTTTTTTTCTTCGTTCCTAATTGAGCGCAGGATGTACGTGAAATATCCTTTCAGTGTAATAACTATTATGAATCTATGAAGTGTACATTGACCTGACATGGTTTTAAAAGCTCTGGAGCAATGTCAGTTTTCACCAACCTAAATGGAAAAAAACACCCAGAGAAATGTTTTATTTGAACCAAATATAATTTATTTGAGTTAAATAAACGTATATTTGTTTCAGAGCCTACTAAACTATTTATTTGTTTCAAATAAAAATTTTATTTGACACAAATAAAAATTTTATTTGAACCAAATAAATTTTTATTTGACCCAAATCAAATTTATTTTGAACAAATAAATATTTTAGTAGGATCTGAGTCAAATATATCTTTTTTCTGGGTGTACACTGAAAAAAATTTTTATAAGATTCAAATAATGAATTACTTTTGACTATTATCAAAGAAATATTCATTTGTATCAAATAAATTTCTTTATTTGAGCCAATTAAATGGTAGTTGATTCACATACAGAAATTATTGATTCAATTATAGTTTATTTGATTTAAATATACAAATTATTTGGTTCCAGTAAATATTTATTTGATAATATAGACAAGTAATCGGTTATTTGAATCAAATAAATATTTTTTTCATTGTACTTTTATGTACCCTCTGAAGAAAGATTTTATTTGACTCAGAGCCTAGTAAACTATTTATTTGTTTCAAATAAATTTTATTTGAGTCAAATAAATTTTATTTGAGTTAAATAAAAATTTATTTGGTTCAAATAAAATTTTTATTTCTGTCAATTAAAATTTGTATTTAAAACAAATAAATAATATAGTTGGCTATGAGACAAATATACTTTTATGTAACTCAAATAAATTATATTTGATTCAAATAAAACATTTCTCTGGATGTAGTTTGTCTACTTTCGTACCTGAGGGAAGACATCGCTGCGCACGACTGTACAAGTGCTTGTGAATTAAACAGACGTAAAACTTAATCGCGCTCGTTGTCGATTGCAGAAAGGTATATTATACAATTTTGCAATCTCTGTATCGTAGCATTTACTTTAATGTTTACACGCCTATTTACCTGCTAACAAACATTAACAGAGGCATACACAAAATTCATTAGAGAAGTAGCCTCTAATGGCATAAACTGGTTCTCACTAATTAAACATTCGACAGAACGGTTCTTTTCGGCTTAATAAGAAACGATATAGAAAAAGCATTTACTACATGTAATATTGAAGTGGTACTTTTATTTAATTTCCGATTTTATGAATACTTTATCGTGCAGCTTATTAAAAGCAAATTTCTTATTGCTATATAGGTAATTAATTTTCTCAATTTCAAGCATTTTGTTTCCAAGTTGTAAAAATAGTTTCATAAAAATTTTCCATCATTTCAGTTTAATTATTTGATTATTCAGACAGAAAAGGTTTTTTATTTGAATAAGAATATAATTTATTTGACTCAAGTATAATTTTTTTGAATCAAATATAATTGATTCGAATTAAATATAATTTAGTTGACTCAAATATAATGTATTCAAATTAATTATATTTTATTTGAATCAAATATAGTTTATTCGAATTAAATATAATTTATTTGACTCAAGTATAATTTTTTTGAATCAAATATAATTTATTCGAATTAAATATAATTTCTTTGACTCAAATATAATGTATTCAAATTAATTATATTTTATTTCAATCAAACATAGTTTATTCGAATTAAATATAATTTATTTGACTCAAATATAATTTCTTTGAATCAAATATAATTTATTCGAATTAAACATAATTTCTTTGAATCAAATAAAATATATTTTTTGGCGCAAATAAAATTTTTCTTTTTTTCAAATATAAGTTTTCTTTGAATCAAATAAAATATACTTTTTGTATGAAAAAAAATTTTTCTTAGAGTCAAATAAAATATACTTTTTGTAGCAAATAAAATTTTTTTTTAAATGAACTAAAATTTATTTTTTCGCGCAAATATATAATTTTTCTTTAAATCCAAATAAAATTTATTTGGAACCAGTAAATTGTTTAGTATTCATAAAAATTTCAATAAAATTGTTAATTTCCCAACGGTTTTCTAAATTCTTTTTGCTGTTAATTTTTAATTTATTTTTGAAAATAATTTGCGAATCGTTTGAAATTTTTTTTTCGGTGTATAATGCGGCGCGATTATGTTTTCTCGTTGAATTGAAAATCGTTTCTCTCCTGATGTTTGTATGCGCAACGTTTTGCGAAAAGCAATTTGCATATAATATTTAAAATTGTTATATGATTGATTAGTGTTAAAGGATATACCGTATGGGAATTTGCGTGCAAAATCTATCACCTTCTTATAACCGCAATGTGAGAGAAGGTAAACGTAAAATAAAGTGTCACTTGCACGACTCAAGTTGGCCTCACGGCATTTCCAGTTATTTATAATATGATTCATGACAGTTGCACATCCAATGAGAGTAGAGAGATGGAATACAACATATATATAGTCGTATATTATAAATGGCGCGCAGACAATTCCTCGAGCGCATCCAGAAAATCGTTGACCGTGAACTATAGGAAGAGAGAATTCATCCAATGTCCCTTTTCACTCGACTCTTAAATCGTTTCCGTTTCCTGCGGCAATCGCGACGATTCCTATATATGAAATTACGTCAGCCCGAAAAGAGAAATAGAGAGACACTCGCCCCTTAAGACCCTTAATGGGTGACATCACTTTCACGGTTGGCAGGAAGTGTTCGAGGAAAAATGTTTCAGTGACTCCGCCTGCAAAAGTTTATGACTTAATAATTTTTTCCTGAAATAAAAAAAAAATAATCAGGGAAAAAGGAATTTTTTTTTTTACCACTTTTCTGCTATTTTCCATCTGTTGGGGGGAATGGTACAGGTGCGAAGTGTGCCAGGAAAAGTAAAAGTATAAAAAAACGGTAATGAAGACGTAAAAAAGATTTATGAACTCTGAGACAGATTGCTTTTTATTTTAATCTGTAATTTTTGAACTTCAATTATGTGTTAGAAACGGCTTTTTTTCTTTGCCTTTAATTTCGAAATATGTTTTAATAATAGTAAATTAGAAAACATTCGGCATTCTGGTAATAATGGAGAAACGAAACATTGTCAAATAATGACTATTTTTGTAATTATAATCGCAATTTAATTTGACATAACTTTTGTTTAATTTTACACCCAGAGAAATGTTTTATTTGAACCGAATATAATTTATTTGAGTTAAATAAACGTATATTTGTCTCAGAGCCAACTAAATTATTTATTTGTTTTAAATAAAAATTTTATTTGTACCAAATAAAAATTTTATTTGAACCAAATAAAAATTTTATTTGAACCAAATAAATTTTTATTTGAACCAAATAAAATTTATTTGTTCCAAATAAATAGTTTATTTGGCTCTGAGACAAATATATCTTTTTTCTGGATGTAATAATCTCGCATTAATTATATTATATTGGTAAAAAGTAAGATTTGTTTGTTACATTCTATTTTGAATATTTAATTAATCTCACGTTCTTCAAATTTTCAAATTTTCCTTTTTTGGCACTCAGTATTTGAGAAAGTTGGTTTATTTCTTTTTAATTTAATATCTCCTTATTGTAATGAACTCAGAGACTTATTTAGCTGCCTGAGAAATCGAAACAAATTTCTTCTTATGGTTTCGTTTGTTTAGGGAATTTTTATATAGTGAAAGGACACTTTTTAAAAATATTGCTTTCGTTGTTGTCTAAAAGAATACGTAAATGACTAAATGTTTACAACAATCAGGATAATGTTGCTAAATATCAATGTACACCCAGATAAAAAAAATTTTTTTTGACTCAGGGCCTACTAAACTATTTATTTGACTCAAATAAATTTTATTTGGTTCAAATAAATTATATTTGACTCAAGTAAACTATATTTAACTCAAATAAACTATATTTGATTCAAATAAACTATATTTGATTCAAATAAACTATATTTGATTCAAATAAATTGTATTTGACTCAAATAAACTATATTTGACTCAAATAAACTATATTTGACTCAAATAAACTGTATTTGACTCAAATAAACTATATTTGATTCAAATAAACTATATTTCATTTAAATAAACTATATTTCATTCAAATAAACTATATTTGATTCAAATAAACTATATTTGATTCAAATAAACTATATTTGATTCAAATAAATTGTAATTGATTCAAATACACTATATTTGTTTCATAAATAAATTTTATTTGATTCAAAAAAAAATTTTATTTGTGCCAAAAAATCGTTTATTTGTGCTAAAGAAAAATTTTATTTCCAAACAATTAAATAAGTTGTCTGAGACAAATATACTTCTATTTGTTCCAAATAAATTAAATTTTGTTCAAATAAAAATTTATTTGCTTCAAATAGAAATTTTATTTGTGTCAAATAAAATTTTTATTTCAAACAAATAAATATGTTCAGTAGGCTCTGAAACAAATATATATTTTTATTTAACACAAATAAATTATATTTGGTTCAAATAAAATATTTCTCTGGGTGTAATTATATATTTATGTATAAATGAAATTTTAATTAATAATCGAGATTTTGTATTTATTTAATAATAAATTCATTTTTGGAACGGGAATGGGAGGGAATAGAAAAATAAAAGAATGGAGGTGATGGGGCATAAATTATATGACCCGGAAGTCAATCGTTCGTCATTAATAAAGTAATCCGCCTGTCGCAATGCGCTGTGTACGTGTACAATATTGTGCATACAAATGCAGATGCATTCTTTTAAGAGCTAGTGGACCGGTGCGTGTTTCGTTCATATTATGAAAGAGCAGAATATTACGTTTACGTAGCCCCTCGTCTGTGGCAGGTTTTCTATAGGATCACCCTCCGCCTTCATGATGTCCTGTGCACCCCTTCAGCCCCATTTTCAAAGCCCCAGGACCCGCTTTTATTTCCACCTATATATATATATATATATATATATATTGAGAGACAGAGAAGTACTCACACTCACAGAAAGAAAAAAAAGTATGCTTATGTTCGATGGACTGACTGATCGAGTGCGCGTTACATTATTATTTCAATTGTTCAGGTCGCCACGATTTGAAAACAGTGCCGTATGTACACACACATACGTTTCTTTATTATTATTATTATTAATTTATTCTCGATTTTCGAGAATTTTCAATATTAATTTATTCAGCTGGTCATTGTGCTTCCAGATGTTTCACAAAATATGTGGTACAGACAAAGTTTCAAATAAACATTGATTGGTATGAATTTGTTTGAGATTTATCTTCATAATTTACTTGCAGCAAAAAATGTTGAACAAACAAATTTTTTTTACACTCTCATCATTTTTTTTACAGGCAAAAATGTTTATACTTCTTTTTTTATTCATGAGTGGTTTGTTACAAACTAATAGTTACAGTCAGTGGTTGTTACAAAATATGATAGTTAATCAGTGCTTGTTACAAACTATGGTAGTTACAAACAATGGTTGTTACTATTAGTTGTTACAATATATGATAGTTAATCAGTGTTTGTTACTATCAGTGATTGTTACAATTTATAATAGTTACAGTTAGTAGTTGTTACAAACAATGGTTGTTACTATTAGTTGTTACAATATATGATAATTAATCAGTGTTTGTTACTGTCAGTGATTGTTACAATTTATAATAGTTACAGTTAGTGGTTGTTACAAACTATGGTAGTTACATTCAGTGGTAGTTACAATATATAATAATTATAAATGTAACTACATTCAGTGGTTATTACAATATATAATAATTATAAATGTAACCACATTTAATGGTTGTTACAAAAAGTGACAGTTATCATAGGAGTTGCTAATAAATAGTTGTCAATCTAAATAATAGTTACAATTGTTTTAGTTATAATCGATGGTTGTTAGAATTTACAATTGTTATGGTCACTAATGGTTGCTACAATATTAGTTACAATACCTCTTAGTGAAAAAGCGACTCAGTTTTAGTTTAAAATTTTTTGAATTGATGACAATCGTTGTTTTGAGATGAGGGGTTGAAATTTTTGGAAAAAGGTTCGTTATGTTACGTGTACGTTACTGAAATGCGGGGTGTGCATTTGTAGTTGCTTGTCAAAATTCGTCAGACCCTGTCAAAACGATGGTGCAAAAGGGTATGATGCTGGCGAAATTCCCTCTCTCTTTTTTGTTTTCGCATCCTCATCCGTGACGCGTAACTTCTAAATGTCAATCACTATTTTTTCATCACTTTTTAATAAAAAAAAAAAAGAAAAAAAAGAAAGGCCGTCTGGTTCTTATAACAAGAGGGGAAAGATAGGAGGAAAATGGCGAGTCAAACTTTATTTATTTTTAAAAGAATGATATAATATGTGCGCTTTGTTCTAAAAACGATGTTGGATCAATAGCTGATGGAAAAGTATTTTTATATGGTGCCCTATAAATTTGAGTTTCTAAAGTTGTCAATCATATTTTGTAATTTATTAATTAACATTTAACATTTTTCATTTTCATTTTCATTTTCATTATTTCAGTATTTTTTTTTAAATTTCTATCCACATTCTTTCTCATTTCTCTCTCTCTCTCTCTCTCTCTCTCTCTGACTCTGATTCGATAAGCTTTACCTCATTTTCTCTGGATCAGTGCAGTTGCCCAAAATTCATAAATACCTTTTCCGGTTTTATATATTCTAAATTCAAAAGATCGAATACTATAAAAATTTTCACCGTATCCAATTTTATTTCTCCCAATGAAACTATATATAATTTCTCCTCTAATATATTTATATAGATATATAAATTTACACTAAATCCTCAGAAGAATTTTCTAAGGAAAAAAAATACTTCCTTTTTTTGTGTTTATAAAATTCAACAAAAAAATTTAAACGAATAATATAGTGAAAATAAACATTTTTAAAAATATAAGCGTTTATATTTTTGTCGAATTATTGGAATTTAATTCTTGTCCAATAGAATCGATCGTTTTTAATCGTTGAACCGGCAAAAAAAAAAAAAAAAAAAAAAAATAGGTGTTAGTAACTGAAATATTCGAAGAATTGGAATGTTCGACGTGTGGATAAAATTGTGAACTTTCATTGGTTAAGCTGATAATAATAGTTGGAGTTGATTTTTTATAATTGGACGTGCATGCCAATATTGATGTTTATTAACCACACGTATGAAAGTTTTCAGTGCGCGAACAAATGCTATTTATATTTGTATGTGTGTGTGTATATAGCACTTGTTCGGTACGCAAAGCGAGCAAAGTACCGCGGAAACGGGACAAGCTAGGTGAATGGTCATGGGCGAGTAGGTGAGTAGGTAGATAGGTTGCTAGGTGTAGTTGGTAGGTAGAGTAAATAGACAGATAGCTACTCTTTCCAAAGAGAAATATGCTCCTGCTGCTGCTGCGGCGGATCTGACAGATTCCTGCGCAAGAAACTCTTCTTATTTTCAAAATTCAGGAACATCCGTCCACTTTACATAGTGTCAAAATGAAATGCGTATAATTGTAATTAATCATATCTAGAGATACTATTTTTAACAACAATGGTCATTGCTCTTGACGGTAAGTGTCAGAAATGACACAATCACACACGATAAGTGATGGAACTTACCATCGATTGTGTCATATCAACGCCAAGTGTCTAAAGTAATGTTGTATTTATAAATCTGTAATAAATACTAACGTTGAGACTTATCTTCGAAAAGAATCGACGGTAAGTGCCATAACTTACCGTAGATTGTGTCATTTCAACATCAAGTGTCTGATAAATTGGTAATAAATACTAACGTTGAGACTTATCTTCGAAAAGAATCGACGGTAAGTGCCATAACTTACCGTCGATTGTGTCATTTTGACATCAAGTGTCTAAGATGTAAATTTGACAATCGACTTGTGTTTATAAATCGGTAATAAGTACTAACGGTGGCACTTATCGTTGAAAATGATTTTACTATCGATTGAAATTACCAACACGTGAACTTACCGTTAATTGTAACTTAAATCTACTAAACTTTGTAATAAAAAAAATGAAAGAGAAAAAAGTCTGGTTATTATTACCGAATGAAAATGATGATTCTGGTTACAGTAAACGGTAAGTGATTTGGCGATTTTCTTAAATTGACAGTAAGTGATGACATTATTATTAACACTGAACTATCCTGTGTACTACTTATCGTCCTGGTGATTTTTTTACAGCCGTTAACTATGCACTTATGTAGTTGACGGTAAGTGCTACTAATTTCAGATACCACAAATAAAAACCCGATAAGAATTTATCTATACAATATCGTTAAGAATTATTTTTTATTATTGAAAATATTTCTTTCGATAATATATTTTACTTCGATAGGAGTTCTATAAAAAAACAGTTGTTGTAAATGAATTTTATCAGAATTGATTTTCTCTGTTCTCTTTATAACGCGCGGAATGTTATATAAAATGCAAGCGCCCACTAAATAATTGAGAAGTAACAGTGAAATATTCATTTCCAAGCAATATTCGCTTCGATTCCTTTTGAGCCAAGTATATCGATAGGTCAAGCTCTTTAGGGCAATCAATATGCCCGAATGGCCACTCGTTTACGGACGACAAATCAAATAATCTATTGTCACCATTCCTCATTTTACTTCAAGTCCATCAGCGAATTAATTTTGGATCACTGCTTTATATATATACGATTCATGAATATAAGCTTTTCACACAATTCACGCAATTTATCATAAATTTTATACATTGAATGTGAACAATTTGTGAGTCATTAAAAAAGAATTGTGCGGTCATTGGCGAAAAAAAATTATATATATATATATAGTAATAGACATATGGTTATCTATATAGTAATCATATTATTGCGGGATATACAAGTCCATAGAATAATCGGCATTATCGATTCGACTTTAACCCTCTTGAATTTAACGCCAACAGGGGGGAAAGGGTGTGAATGCGCTTTTCCACTTTTTTGGAATTTCGCGCCCTTTGTTCATTCAAGCACCTAATAAAACGATAGTCATTCAAAGCATATGATATATTGGCATTTCATGACTCTCCAAGGTCGAAAAAAAATTCTGTGAAGGATCGGCAGTTTTTTTAACATATCTAATTTTTTTCTTTGGGAGGAGTGTCATGAAATGGTAGAAAAAAAATTTCACGATTTAGAGGGATTTTGAAAAAAAATAACTTACCGTCATTTTGAACTAAAATATATCATAAACGCTGAAATGTTGAAATAATCTTTACTATCGATTATAATGGCGCTATTAGTTGATTTTAACTTGACACTTACCGTCGATTTTGACAACATTGATACATATCGTCAAATGTAATTAAAAACAATGACACGACCCATTGAAACTTACTGTCAAATATTAATTTTTCGCTTAGACTTACCATCAAATACAATAACTTCCATTCTTAGCACTTACCGTCGATTGTATTTGAATTTTTAAGTATTTAAAAATTACAGTTAATCGTAAATACATCGCCGGAACTTGCGTCATTGATTGTTACTTCCAATGACAGGACTTACCGTCGATTATAACAAACATCCTTAGAAAATTTTCGATTGTATCTAAAGTATTTTGAAAATACAGTCGAACTTAGACTTGATTGTGACTAACAATGCTGGCACCTACCAGCAGTAAGTGACTTACCGCACTTAGTTAATTATAATTAACTTTGGTAGTACTTACCGTTGACAGTAGTTGATGTAGTTGAAAATTATAATTAACTTTTAATCAATATACATCGCCGGGACTTCTACTGATTGTAACTAACAATACTAACACTTACTGTCGATTATAAAATTATCGCAAAAAAATACCATTGACTGATTGTCTATTAACAACATGTTTGATTGAAATTATTGTTTATGGTTACTATCATTGTCAACACTTACCGTCACTTGGTTTGTTGTTATCATTATTCTTTTAGTGACAATCGATATTTGTAAGGACTATATCGAAATTCACTAACTTAACTAACAATTTTTTGCGATACTCTTTAGTCGACGGTAAGTGCTAGTATTGTTAGTTATTGAATGGTAAGTCCCGGCGATGTGTATTTATACGATTTATATGATAATTTATAACTTTTAACTACCTCAACTGCCCCAAATACAATCGACGGTAAGTGCTAACAATGTTAAATATACGGTTAGTGCTATTGCATTGTTAGTCACAATTAAGGGTAAATCACGGCAATATTTTTACGATTGATGCGGTAATTATAATTTCCAACTACCTCATCTACAATCGACAGTAAGTACTAACAATGTTAATTGTTAGTCTTAGCGATAGTTAATTGTTAATTAATCGACGGTAAGTCCTCTGGCATTGTTAGTCACTATCAATGGTTAGTTTTTACGATCTGTTTGCGATTGACGGTAATTTATAATTTCCAACTACCTCATCTTCAATCGACAGTAAGTACTAACAATGTTAATTGTTAGTCTTAGCGATAGTTAATTGTTAATTAATCGACGGTAAGTCCTCTGGCATTGTTAGTCACTATCAATGGTTAGTTTTTTACGATCCGCTTGCGATTGAAGGTAATTTATAATTTCCAACTGTCTGAACTACAATCGACGGTAAGTGCTAAGAGTGTTAATTATAAACGACGATAAGTGCAAATATTAGTTTACTATTTAGAATTGTTTAGTAGCACAATTATTAAATTAGTACATATTTAATAATTTCACACAAATTTCAATATTTTATTTTAATAATGCTTTCCACATAACCATAAAATTTTACTATTGAAATACCTGAGGAGGGGTGGCGACTTTTCGAAAGAGGGGCAAAAGAGAAATTGATCGGGTGTAATGTCAGGAAAGTGATTTACACCTCTGCTTCCGACAATATATATATATACGTAAAGTATCCGCAGGGATACAGACACAGACTCTCGTGAAGTAACCTGACAAGGAAAATCAAATTCTAAGCTTGATTGCGCTGACGGGTGAGGGAGATAGAAACGAAGAGGTGTACAACTAGAGCATATGCTCGATGCTCGTAAACTACAGTAGCAACAATGCTCCATCTCTTTGGTCCTGATTGTCATTGTTCCTCTATATATATATATCTATATGTCCAATGCATGTGTCACACCTATATACTTGATTTGTAGAAATTTCCTCACCCAACTTTTGGAAAAATTAATACCGTCTTGTCTAATTTATGACACATCAAAATTTTATATCTTTCAGCAATATGGAATTTTTTTACATTCTCATCACTTTTGAGAAGGTATTAGTTTTTACTTGTTTTTACCTATTTTAAAAACTTGTTTTTTTAATGATTAGTTTGAGACACTGTTGATAGATTTTCCTTGAACTTTCTATCCTTTTTTCTCATTTAATATTACAATTAGTCAAGTTGACTTTTTTTTTTAAATCCTGACTGAATTATTATTTAATTTAAAAAGAATAAGTCGACCTAGTGTGGATTACTTTGGCAAATAGCGGGCATTTTATCGCTTTTATTGTGGAGAGAAACTTTCTTTATGTGATGTGTAGTAATCTGTAAAGATAACTCATTACCGTCATATTCACTAAAGAGCTTATTTAAGCCGCCTATTCACTTTACGCTCTTTCCGTAAGTCTTTAGTGTTTTTTTTTTATTTTTTTATTTTTCCCTCCATTGAAAACATTTTTCCCGACGAGTTTCTCTTTCTTCCGTCTCGCACCTATATTAACTGTAGACAAACGACTTTAAACAACCTACAGGTATTCGCAATAGATAATGAGACATCGTGGGTGGTGTTATTTCTTCAAATGTGAGACTATTTTTCTAAAAGAAAGAAATAAATGAATGAATGTAAAAAAAATGTTGGTGATGGAGTTTTAGATTTATTATATTTATAAACAAGTGGACATGAGAGACGAATAGAATTAGCGCGATTTCATAATTGCTTTCCAATATGGATAGGAAACGGGTAATTGCTGCAAGTGGAAGGCGAAATCTGCCGGAATATACATATATATGTTGAAGGGGGTCACACACACTCGATGAAATTGGCGATCTCTTTTGATAGGTGAAGTTGGAAAGGTAGAAGTTTTCCCAGCGAGCCATGTTTGGTATCATCGTCATTTCAAAGTATATATAGCAGAGAAAGAAAATTAATTCCTTCATCGACCCAATATTTTGCTTCGATAATTCACTTCAACCAAATTAATTTAATCCCGCAGCAGCAGTTCCATATCTAGCGATCAGTTTGAAAAATAACAAGCGTGTAGATCTTTATGCTTTTTTTTTTTTTACTCTAGCGTATGCTTCGCTTGGCCTCTCGATGCAATTACCGTAAATGCAACGGTTTAGTCGACGGAATTCGAGTAAATCTTTCAAGTTAAGAAAAGGCCTTCGATTTTTCTCTCTCACTCTCTTTCTCTTGGTTATTCGATTGAATATTTTTGATTTTTCCTACAATGATAAAAAAATGGAAAAAATGAAATCAGATATGAATAACATATGGAAATAATGTGTAAAATTAACTTGAGTAATTACTTTCATTTACCGTTTTTGCATTGTCTTCATCAGTCGGCACTCGGAAATTATTGAAATTGATCTGTAAGGCAACCGATAAAATTACATTTCCGGTAATAACTGCACTTTTATTTTGATATTTATGATTCTCGATGCATTTGTGAATTTTTTTTTCTTTATGCAGTGCATCGAAGCGCAATGAACAAGATAATAAAATGTGCTGTAGTAAAATAATCATGAAAGAACATTCAATGTGTGAGTTTATGAATATATACTAGAAGTATGGCATTATATATACTTTTTAATATTATATTAATTTCACATCCGTATTTTTTTCTTTTACTGTTCTTTTGTAATGTTTTTCTTTTCTTACACAATATATATTATATACGCTTTTACTTTATTGTAAAATGTATTTCATAATTTCACTGATTCAATATCAAATAAGTATAGGATGACGAAATGAAATGAAAAATACAAAGTAAGGAAAAATTAGATTAAAAGTATATATGTAAATAATACATGATGAATGGTTTATTAAAAACTTTTGTGTGAAACAAAAAATAAAATATGACAAATATGCGCGATTATGAATAATTTCAATTTAAAAAAAAGTAATATGCGAAAAAGTTGCGAGACTTGTAAATTGAAACAGATTTAAATTTTGCTGTTAATGTTGATAAATTGCAAAGGAGGAAGGTAAAATATGTATTTTGTGTATATAAATGTCGTTGTTTTTCATCTTCTTCTTCTTCTTCTTCATTTATTTATTTCTTTGCAAATGGCTGGTTATAAAGAAGGGTTGACACATAAACGAGCACATGGAATGAAACACTTTCACGAGAGTCCTCTAAGTTCTATATATACATGTATGCCATCTCACACTCTCTCTGTTATAAGAAAAAACAGTAACTTATGTAGTTTCAAGAAAAAAGTGGATTACCATCATCTTGAAACTTATTACCGACTGTAACTGAAACTCCCGTGCTATCAGATCTCCTGAAGATTCGAGTCCGTTCAGGAGGCATCGTTGTACCATATATTTCAAAAGAATCCGGCGAAAATATATGGTCCAGAGTGTCGATTTTTCTTAATCCGGATCATGAGCACAGGTATATGAAAAATCCTCCAGGCCACTGTGCAAACATTCGTTTTTTATTTCTTTTTTTTTCATTTTATTTTCCAAAACTTTATTTCAGTCAGTATTGCTCTTTTAGTCTGGAAAATGTACCTAATATCATTTATATGAAAGATCAAAATATTTTCCTCCCTCTTCTTCGTTTTCTCCAAAAAAAATTCTCTTTTTTGCTACTGTAAAATATTTCTCTAAATAAATTTTAACGGAGGTGTTTTATATTCATCTGGGGCAAAAGTAATTAGTGTTAATAGAATGAACAGTTTACTTGAACGACGGTAATTATTATTGTTAAAAGCAACTACCATTAATAGTAACTACCTAATAGTAACCAACTTGTTACTACTACCAATAGAAACTACCATTAACAATAACTACCGGCTACTGTCACTTCTACCAATAGCGACTATTATTATTAGTAATTACCGGCTATTGTTACTACTACCAATAGCAACTACTATTATTTATAACTACCATTAAGAGTAACTACTATTACTTGTAACTACAGGCTATTGTTACTACCATCAATATAAACTACTATTAATATACTATATTACTACCATTAATAGTAGTAACAATAGCCGGTAGTTACTAATAATAATAGTTGCTATTGCAGTAGTAACAGTTGCTGGTAGTTACTATTAATGGTAGTTGCTGTTGTTAGTAGTAACAGTAGCCGGTAGTTACTTGCCAGTAGTATTAACATTAAATAAATATAAATAGTAACTGTATAACGAAACAAAAGAAAAATTCGATAATTATTAGATAATCCTTGGGCTAAAAATTAAAATAAATTTCCTCTGCTTCGAAGAGATTTACAAAAATTAAACATCAAACTGTGTAATGAATTGATCTCGAGTCTTAATTCACTTTACACCATCTCGAGAGTCTTTGAATTGACCCCGGGGTTGTGAAAAACGAATCCTCTTTAATCCCTTGATAACGGTCTCTAATATTCCCTTAATTAAAATCTTGTGAGGCGAGAGTATATAGGCATCGGGCGTTGAAATCCAATATATAAAAGGGAAATAAACGTGACTTGATGGTGAAAAAAAGGAAACGAATAAAAAAAAGAAAAAGAAATAGAAAAACTAAAAGTCAATCTGTAGAATTAATTAAAGTCAAATCGTACGGAAGATTCATGCTCATCGGTGCGCAGTGCCTGATGTATAAAGTCGCTACGATGCCGACTATATATACATGGGGTAAAATGCACAAGGGATATATATATAATAATATCCCCTCTTGGGACCTTTTTCTGATTCGCCCCTCTCCCCCCCACTTCTTTTACTCTGCCCTTTAGACCCCTTGTTTTTCTCTCTAGCCCATGTATACTTGACGCTTCTCCAGCTCTCCTCGTTCCCGGGCCATGGTGGGGCCCCCTTTAGCAATGACGCATGGCTCATCGTGTAGTTTTCATACTTGCTCGGTCCGTCCGTCCGTGAGCACACGAGCATTCGCCACTCTGTTTCTCTCCCTCTATATTTCTTCCTCTCTTTGCTCATTCAAGAAAAACGAATAACATAAGGAAACGCGTGCCTCATATACTCGTACATCAATGTGCCGCGTTGAGAGAAAGAAAGAGAGAAAGAGAGAGAGAGAGAAAAAAAAGAGAGTTTATCTTGTATTCCCGGAAAACAGTACAGTACCCACAATTGTGCTTTATAATTTATTGCTCGTGAAAATTTTGTGAAATTGAGAATTTTGTTTTTCCAAGTGCTATAGTGTGTGTGTGTAGGCTAAGAGGATACTTTGACGTTAATGACATCTCATAGTGAGAACGTGATTTATTTTACCATGCACTTTCAGTAAATGTTCATTTCTGATAAAAATCATTGGTTGACGTGACTAAAGGAGTTCAGTGTTCTGCCAACAATTTTTGATAAGGTGTTTTTTTTTTCTTCTTTCGATTACAAGACTTTGTGCGATAAGAAAGTCGGGTGTTGGAAAGATCGTAATCTTGATAAATAAGGTTGTTGTAACTTTCTTCATGTTGTGTAATTTTCTTGAGGAATTACAATTATCTTATTGGAATTATCTTCTTAATTTCCAATAAGACAAGTGTTTAGTGCGAGGAAAAATCATCTTATTGTTCGTAAAAATTTTGCGGTGAAAAAAAGTATAAATAAATAGCATTACAGTTACCAAAGAAAACAAATGGCAATATAGTTGATATAAAAGAATAATTAGTATAGCAAATGTAATTTTAGAAAAAAAAAACTACTAAAAAAAGGAATGTCAAAAGAAAAGCAATTACTGATAAAAAGTGGGTACAAGTTTCTGTAAACAAGAGTAACAACTTTATGAAGAAAAAGTAATAGCAGCTTCTGTAGAATAACAACTTCCCTAAGAAGCAAATACAACTTTCACAAAAAATATCAATTCACAGAACCGCACAAAGGACATCATTACTTCATCGATTCTGCTCGATAGACTCGAAAATTTTCCTACTTAAAAAATTTTTAATTGCAAACTCAACTTTTTTTCTTTTTCATTCACGCAATTTTCTCATTATTATCAATTAGAAACACAAGGAGTTTAATTGGCACATTAAAAAGTTAAATTAAAATAAATTAAATACTGAAAAGGAGAGAAAAAAGAAGAATGTTTTTCCGATATTGAAGAAATTGAGGGAGAAAAAAAAACAAGGGTAATCGATTAAGGGATACGCGATCGACCCTGAGAGCAGAATCGTGTCATGCCAAAGTGAACATTGTCAGTGAAACACATGGTGATCATTGTTGGGAGATAAGAATTATCGGAAGAAGAGGTCGAATGGACTTATTGTTCGACGATTCGTGGGTGAAGGACCAACGGTGATAACGAGGGGGAAAGAAAAATCAAGCGGATGGTGGTGCGTCGTTGTTGATAGAGCAAAAGCTTGTTAGACAATTTGTGGTGTTTATGTTATTGTTGTCGTTGTGCATATGCTCGTCTGGATGCCAGTTTTAGAGGGTGGAATCGCCAAGAAGCGAGGCAGTCGCAAAATGCGGATGCGACTATGCACCAATTCAAAAGAATCCTACACGTTGCTCTCCAAAAAACGGTAATTTTTAAAATTTTTTTGAAGAATTTTTTTCTGAAATACAATAATTATATTCAATGGAGAAAATAAAATTCCTAACTCTTTTGCAACTTACCGGCAATTGCCGCACTTAATGCAAATAGTTACTGTAATATTGTTAACTTAACGTAAATTACGCTAATTGTGGTAGGTACTTACCTACCTTGGTTTTTTTTTTCATTATTACTTACCGTCAATTTTGTTTAGATACTGACTAAACTGCCCGACAGTAGTTACCGTCAAATTAAATTCGTTAATATTCACCAAAAACATTAAACCATAAATGTTAGAACTTACCTTCAATAATAACATTTATCGGTGGCACTTACCGTCAACTATAAATTTAATAGTTGGTATTTACCATCAAGAGTAACTACAACATTCGGGACTCATTGAATATCTATACAAAACTTACCATCAATTCCGTTAATGATGATAGGTAGGTTTTCTAATACTGAATACTTACCGTCAATACTTGTTAGTTATTTACTAGACATACAGATAGCACTTAACATCAAACTAAATTCATTAAAATTTCCCAGAATCATTAAACTATAAATGTTAGAACTTATCTTTAATAATAACATTTATCGGTGGCACTTACCGTCGCGACTATAAATTTAATCGTTGGTATTTACCATCGAGAGTAAATATAACATTCGGTACTCATTGAATATCTATATAAAACTTACCATCAACTATTACAAAAATTGTTTAAACTTACCTAACTATTTAGTTAAGTAATTTAGGTAATTTAGTTAGAGTAAGTTAGTTCTAACTTACTCTTACTTGTTTGTATTATTCTTGGCACTTTACTATTCTGTCATTAGAAGTTACCATTGATTATAAATATAGTCGATAGTAATTGCTGGAACTGTTTTAAATATAATAATGCGACTTACCGTCAATGGCAAATGAAATCGTTAGTGTTGATTTTAATTATCATCGTTAGTACTTACCGCCAATTTCAAGATATGCTGAGTACTTACAGTTGATCATTCTTGCAATCATATAGTATAGTCAACGTTGATGTCATTGTAAATACTTACCGTATATTATAAATACGTTCATTGATACTTACCGTCATTAATTAATATTATTACGCGTTCTTAGTCTATTCTATCAATTGAACTTACCAATGATTATAAATATAGTCGAGAATAATTATCAATACTATTTTATGACTGATACTTACCGACGATGATAAATAAAATCGTTGGCGTTTACCGTCGATTATAATTGTCATCGTCGGTACTTACCGTAGATTATACTTTTCATCGATGGTACTTATCTTTGATTTCAAGATACGACGAATATTTACAGTTGACAATTCTTGCAATCATATAGTATAGTCAACGTTGATGTCAACGTAGGTACTTACCGTCGATTATAATTACGTTCATTGATACTTACCGTCATTAATCCATATTATTATCGGTACTTAAAGTCTATAACCATATTATTGATTTTTACCACCGATTATAATTATTCTTGTTAGTACTTACCTTACGATATTTAATACTTATCGTGAAGCCTACCGTTACCTATCGTTGTTAACGGCACTTACCGTTAAAAAGTGACTTAGAAGGTATATAAATGAACAGGGAAATTGAAAATACATCAGAATTTATTCAAGTCAGAGTCATTTTATGCTTTTTCGTTGAAAAAAAAAATTTTTTAAATTACATTATTTATCTTATTGGTTAAACAGTAGCGCAACATTTCATCACAAGTGTCAAGATGAAATTGATAATTCATTATTAAGAAAGCAGGCAATTTAATAAGTTTTAATGTCAGTATGAATGGTTGGGCTAATGACTGTGGTTACCATAATTGATGTAAATTGTTAAAGATGATATAAGTGATGGCGAATTACGCTTATACTACTTCTCTATCTTTAAATGTCATCACTGGTTCTAAAAGCCAGTCGACATGTTTTATACTTGGACTTTCATTAATTAAGATATCGACACCGCGAACTTTCTGATTCGCATTCCTCGCATACACATAGCAATATATGAATTAATTCCATTCGGGGAGAGGGAGGGAGAGGGAAGAAGAGGAAATATTGAGAATTTTAAATAGGCTCTCGTGGAATTAATTTATGAGTCTCTGTATATATATTCCTATGGGCGATTTAATCGTGGCTAATGGAAAATGTTTATAAGTTTTTAGCAATATTTTTTTCTTTTTGATGTGATTATGTTTTGTAATAGAAAAATTTTTCAAATAGCAAAATAAGAAATTCAGTTTGAATTCGACCAACTGGTATGTGAAGTGTCAAAATTCTTGATTGTGAATTAGTGTTATTTTAATGAAAGGATTCACTAATGTGCATATGAAATGTAAATCCGCTACGTTGGAAAATGTAAATTAATAATACAATGCACATCAGCTCAGTTCAACATGAATCCAATTTCGTTGAATGAAATGTGGTCTTGCGTTCGCTAGTAAATTCACTGTATTTCTGGAATCTCTGACCTATTCTTGTATATACCCCTTTTCATCAAGGCCTCGTTTGCTTCGCCTCTTGGAATATATATTATATTCGGTGGTCTTTGAAATTAGTGAGGATAAGCCTTGCCGGAGGTGTAGGTATATAGTTGTTATAATGCCTCCAGTGTTAAATGTTCAGCTCTCACTCTCTCTCTCTCTCTCTCTCTCTCTGTGTTCACCTGGTCAGGGGCTTTGTCAAGGTATTATCGCACCCGAACATGAGATACCAATATTTTCCCTCAATTGAATTTTCCCTTGTAACAACAAAATGCTTTTACCATTTGGCCCTTTACTGGAAAATATTTCCACAAGAATTTTTCAACTTTTATGCCTTTTGCCGATATGTCAATAAAATATATCAACGAACAAAATTAATTCGAGAGATTGTTGGAACAGATGGTATAAAATCTTAACTTCAGCTCTCAAATTTTATCCTCCAAATGTTCATCGTTATATTGTTTTTTTAATTTTCATACTACAAATTTTGGTTTTCAGACATAAAGGAAAAAAACATTTTTTTTTAAAATAATTCCACCTTGTGTTGATTATTATATTATGTATTCAAATTTAAATGTTTATCTTTTAGTTTTGTCTCATTTTCAACTCTTTATTTATCTTGTTAGGACTTTTTATCAATTTATATCGTAACGACCGGTGTGATATATTTTGAAATAAAACTGGGAGAAAAAAATGTAAATAGAGGTTATCTGCTTTTCCGTGATAATGATGTTGCGTTGCTTGATATACGAAAATTGTCACACACAAAATTATATGAAATCATTGTTGATATATAAATTTCTTATTTATATATTTGAAATCATTTTCATTTATAGAAAAGTAATTTTTTTCAGTTTGAAATAATTAAAAACTTTTTTCCCCTATTTTTTCTTTTACATTATTTCAAATATGGTGTGTGTCATTGGAAAAAATTTTCAACACAATAATTGAGAATTAAATGGGAAAATTTGTCACACATATTTTAGTTTTCTTTTCTTTTTTCTGTGAATATGGGCTGGACATGATTTTTAAGTGATTTATACAATTTTCGTGATGGGCGTTTAAAATATGTCGCACTAACTGACCCCTCGGTTCGCACAGTAGTTCCCTATTTTTTTTTTTTTTTTATTCGCAGATATGTGTATTATATTTACTGTATTTATTATATAGTTATTATAATTTATTACAATGGGCAGCGAAAGAGAATTTTCTGCTTTAATTAATTAATGGTTCCTAATATATTTAATAAAAAGGAGAAAAAATAACATTTTTCTCGAAGAGTCATTACCGGCACTTATCGTCAATCATCACTACTATTTTTGACACTTACCGTAAATTATAACTATCATTGCTGGCACTTACTGTCAATTATAAATATTATTTTAGCACTTACTGCCAATTGTAACTACTATTTTAGACACTTACCGTAAATTATAACTATCATTGCTGGCACTTACTGTCAATTATAAACTTACTGTCAATTGTAACTACTATTTTTGACACTTACCGTCAATGAGCGTGTCAATGCAATAATCGGTCGAGCGCGCGGACTGGCACTTACTGTCAATTATAATGATTATTTTTGCCACTTACCGTCAATTAATCGCTTCTAATGTATTTAATAAAAAGGAGAAAAAAATGGTGTAAAAAATAATATTTGAAAAAAGTATTATTTTTTGTCCTAAATAAACATTTTTCTCGAGTCTCTTCTACAAATAATTTTTCCCTCTATCGTTTCTCTAAGATCGTAATATTTTCTTTTTCTCATGATCGATTAATTTTTTTTTTCATTTCGCTTTGCAAGATACGACTGGCGCGTAAAAAACAACGCGATTTGAAAATCCAATCGAGAAACATCTGCACTTTTTACCTGGCCTCTATTAGAGAAAAAGGTATTTTTATCCACAAGGAAAAGTTAAATTAAAAAAAGTGAGTTACGACACTTTTTGTACTTTACTATTTTTAGAAAAGATTGAATGAGATTTAGGAACAGAGTCTTTTTTTTTAATTAATTATATCAATGTTTTCTGTGAAAAAAAGAAGAAGAAAAATATTCTCTTTCTTTTAATTTTCTTTTAATTATTTTCTTTTTAATTATTCATTTAATTATTTAATTTTTAAAAATTAATTTCTATATGTAATAATTTGAAACTGAATAGAAGACCGTTATGGAAAAGAAAAAGAATGAAATTGTCCGGTAAAAGTTTTTTGAAACTGATAGATAATAGAATTATGTTAATTTCTGAAACCCTTAATAGTGTTCTTGTATAAATACTGATTTATTATTAGGCGGATATGCAATCCGGAAAAATGATAATACCCTTGAAAATGCAAAGTCACGTTTTGTAAAACGTATCCGGGAGTTGCACCCCTCGAAACGCCTCGTTAAAGATCTCGATGACAAGGAGTAATATCGATTATTTTTATTCCATGGGAATTTTTGGGTGTTACATTGACATTGACATTTCGACAGGTCGCCAAAAATTATTCTCTCCCCTCTCTTAGATGATTTTGGGACAGTAAATCACCACATGAAAATTAATGACTTTAGACTTTTGCCAGGTATTTATTTCGTTTTCTTGTATCGCTTCTTCAAAACATTATATTATTCGGTGAATTTCAAAAGGGAATTTGAAATCTTCAAAATTGAAGAAAAAAGTAGTTCAACTTTTATGGGGAGGGGAAAAATTTGAAAAACTTTACAGAAAGTTACACCTGAATGGAAATAATTAATAAAATTTTATTACACAGTATATATTTATTCTATAATATCAATTTTTGTCCACAGCTTTTGGCTTGGATTTATTTTTATTTCAAAGAAAACTTATTTTCAGTACCTCCATTAATCGTAATAAAAATAAAAAGCCCTTGTAAAAACACGTGTGTTAAATAAAACTTATGTGATGGAAAAATTCTTCTTGTCGCATGTGTTGGGCAGATTTTAGTTTTTTTCTTAACCCCCCAGGCTTATATCTTCTTTTTTTTTCTTCCTATTTTTCAACCCCCACGAATGAATCGATGTATTAAATGCCACTCTTGGGGGTCATTCTCTGTGAATTTTCGATCAAATAGTTATTGGCTTGGCGCCATGGGACGTCATTCCAAATCAGCGTCTAGATAACGCAGTATATAGCTAATGCTTGTTCAAATATATATATTTACTCACGATTAAATGTGCACTTGAGAAACGAATACATATAGAAGTATAGTGCATCAATTGGGGCATATACAGAGAAGGAAAGTTGCTCAAATTTCTCTCTGCATCGAGAAACTTGATATTTTTTTTCCAAGTTTGATGATCGAGCACGTAATTGGCTGCACGTGCGGAACGCAAGATATTTTGTATATATATATACCTTACAATTTTCAACGTTAAAAGAACGGTTTATTTGATTATAATTAGCTGACGATAGAGAATTTAAATAGAGAGATTCATTTATATATTAAAAGATGTTTATTATCCAATAGTAAATATGGTAAACTACAACTGTCATTACTAGCATTTACCGTCAATCATCATTACTATTTTTGCCACTTACCGTCAATTATAACTATCATTTCTGGCACTTACTGTCAATTATAATTGTTATTTTTTGCATCTACCGTCAATTATAACACTACTGTAAATTATAACTATGAATGCTGACACTTACCGTCAACTATAATTAACAGTGAGTATAAAAATAATAGTTTTAATTGACGGTAAGTTCCAAAATAAATAATTATAATTGATAGTAAGTGTCAATAATAATAATTAAACTGATAGTAAGATTAAAAAAAATAATAGCAATTGCTGACGGTAAGTGACAACAACAATAGTTATAATTCACGTTAAGTGTCAATTATAACAATCATTTCTGGCACTTACTGTCGATTATAACTATCATTTCTGGCACTTACTGTCAATTATAACTACCATTTCTGGCACTTACTGTCAATTATAATTATTATTTTTCGCATCTACCGTCAATTATAACACAACTGTAAATTATAACTATGAATGCTGACACTTACCGTCAACTATGATTAACAGTGAGTATAAAAATAATAGTTTTAATTGACGGTAAGTTCCAAAAGAAATAATTATAATTGATAGTAAGTTTCAACAATAATAATTACAATTGACAGTAAGTTTAAAAAATTATAGCAATTGTTGACGGTGAGTGACAACAACAATAGTTATAATTCACGTTAAGTGTCAATTATAGTCATCAATTATATCATTTCTGGCACTTACTGTCAATTATAATTATTATTTTTTGCATCTACCGTCAATTATAACACTACTGTAAATTATAACAATGAATGCTGACACTTACCGTCAACTATAATTAACAGTGAGTATAAAAATAATAGTTTTAATTGACGGTAAGTTTCAAAAGAAATAATTATTATTGATAGTAAGTGTCAATAATAATAATTAAATTGGCAGTTAGTTTAAAAAATAATAGCAATTGTTGACGGTAAGTGACAACAACAATAGTTATGATTGACGGTAAGTGTCAATTTAACTATCATTGCTGGCACTTACTGTCATTGTTGGCACTTACCGTTAATCATAACTGTAATTTCTGACATTTACTGTCAATTATAAATACCATTTTTGTCATTTACCGTCAATTATAAATATAATTGCTGGCACTTACCGTCATTTATAACTATATTATTTCGAAACACTTACAGTCAATATGGTGAAAATATCACAAGATTAAATGAGAGAAGTATATAAAGAAAGAAGCGACGAACTGAACATTGGTCAACCGGATTTGTATAGAAGCAAATAATTTTTTATTTCACGACATTCTTATAATAGCTTTTATTCGAGATTCAAGTATACTGTGTGTAACCTCGCGACCCCGTACAACAACAACACACACACACACACATACACACAAAGAAGACGCGAAATTCTGAGAAGCATTACATTCGTACCTCGTAAACTGCGTACAGATGCTCGTAAAGTCCTGTGGAAAAAGGGTATGAACAGCGTTGCCAACTCGTTCATGTTAAAATACCCCCTAGTTATTTTACCGATTTGGAAAAACGAAACTTTTTATATTGTTTCTCATTTTCATTTTCGAAGCCTATATACGCACAAGAAGTACATATATTCCATGCACTATGGAGATGAGAAGGGAAAAAAATATTTTACGTCTTTTAGCGTATTATATAGCTCTACTTCCTGAATAATTAAACAGCAAGAGCTTGAAAAAAAAATATAACGGGATGCATTGAAATACCGTAGTCTTAAATTGTGAAGAAATTACACTTTTATGACACCTTTTATTTCAATGGTCATTCATTTTTAAAGGGCACACCTGCTTCCAAAGTTAACCGTTGTCGTAGTAAAGATTACGAAACGAATTTATTTTTTTATTTATTCTTTTTATTACAGATGTTCTAATTCTTTTTATTTTGAGAGCTTAATCGAAATTAAAAACGGATGGAAGTTTTAGTAATTTGGAGTAACATTTAAAATGCATTTTTACTGTTTTTGAACATAGTAAAAATTTACTTCAAATAAAACGTTAATATTCCTTCGACACTTTTGAAATCAAACATACAACATCGATTAGTACTATTTTCTTTAGAACATTTTTCGAGTCCCACTATTATTTTCCCATATATAAGGGGTGCAAAGACTTGACAAGGATAAAAAAAAGGATGAGGGTTTTTCAGTCATAGATTAGAGGGTTGGAGGGGGGGACTTGAAAACTCTCAGCAGGGGATCTTTGTACATTTTTGAGGAAGGTTCTTGAAAAATTGAATATGGGAAACTGTATGTTATATATAATCGAATGATTCGTCAATGACAATTCCGTAGACCCAAGTCAATTGATCGTGTAATTTGTAATATATTCGAGATTGGTCAAAAGTTGGAAGAAATAAAATGAATGTGAAAAAAAAAGTTATTTCCACATGGCTACTCTATGCACAGCCACTGATAATTAAGTCAAGGAAAAAGGGGGAAGAAAATAAATCTCGAGGACGAAGTAAGTAAGAAAGGTTGTATTGTAAATTGTACGAGGGCATAAATCTGGGTAGAAGTTGCTTCAAGTTGGCAACGTTGGTCATGAAAAGGATGTTGAGTCTTTGAGAATGGCAGTAACGTCAGCACATCCAAGATTCTGGCACGTGAGAAAACTTAAGGGCTGAGACAGAAGAATCTATTGCACAAAGATCGTGCATCCAGGAGTTTAAAAGTGGTCGATTAATCCTCAACGCTGTAGATCGTGCTGCAGTGGCAGAGCATTCTTGTTCTTTCTTTCATTCTTATTCTTTTTTTTTCCCCTCTTCTACCTGCTCTCTTGAGTTTTCCTTCTTTTTTTGACTTGAATCGCAAATCATCCTGCTTGTAAACACCGGTCAATTAATCCCATCCAGACGAGTGTATTATACACTTCGAAATATAGTCATTTATAAATATAGTCGCCAGAGCTGGAATCTCTTAGTACTTACCGTCAATAATACTTACCGTTTCCGGTAAGTTTTGAGAAATTCATCTTTATTCTCGGAGTTAGTAAGTCAAGTACATGCTAACGTTTGTATATACCGTCCTGATTATAATTGTTTGAACTTACCGTCAAATTTTGACATAATCGTAAGTACTTACCGTTTAAAGTGACGAAAATTTATCAACTAAATAATAATACTCACCTTTGAAGCTTACTATCAATGGTAGCATTTGAAGGCACTTACCGTAGTTCAAAACCATGAACTTTATAACTTACCGTTCGTGACAGTAATTTCTTTCATGGTAATTTTGATCGCACTTACCTTCCTTCGCACTTACCTTGGATCCTACCGACAATTATAAGAACTTCAAGACAACAATAGTCACTATATTTCGAACTTACCGTCGATTTTAACTAACCATATCCTTGAGAATAATAACTCAGAATTTTATTCTAAAAACTTACCGCCGATTGTAACTAATCATTATGTCCTTGGGAATAACTTAGAAAATTTGATTTTTTGAAGTGCAATTGATTAAAAAGTCAACAGTATAAGATAAATTAAAAGTTAATTGTGTGCGATTTAATTTTGAACACGACAAAAAGTTTTTGAAAGGATTTTGATATTGAATCTTAAATTAATGTTCTATTCAGCGAGTAAAATTAACCCCAAGTTCTATTTTTAGTTGTATTTAAAGTTCATTGCATAGTGAAGTTGAAGATGGAAAAGTTTTTATTTAATTTGAGTTGCTCGGTGGCAAGATAGTCTGGCATAAAGTTAGTTACTTTATTCTCGTGTCGATCCTTCTGAAATTCTGTGAATACACTCTTGAATATAGTTCTTGAGTTAGAGTTCTGAAAGCAAGATAATGTTGGTAATTGAATTTATCAATTTACGTATTATATATATAAATTTACAAAGTTTGTATTAAAGACTTTGATAACAAATCTCCATTGCCTAATTTTGTCTATATATACATAAAGAGAAATATGAAAAAAAGATTTTCTTTAATTAAAATAAAAACAAAATGTTGATTAGACGATGACATTAAAAGTTGTAAAGTGTAAAAATACTTAAATATATATGCATATAGGGGATAAAAGAATAAGAGCAATAGAGATTGAACTCGATGTGTAATCTTGAGAAAAATAAAAAAAAAAGCGATGGTAATTGACTGCGCACTTCTTTGGTTTATCTTTCAACATGAATGTGATTACTTTTGTTCGTTTTTCTCTTACGAAGCATATACGATTTTCTCAAAGGTCCTCCCGAGATTTTCAATTTATCGAAATGTCATTTGATTATCTGAAAATAAAACTGCTTCCACGACATTCGTTATATTCACTACGGAAATAGAACTCAGGTAAAATTTGCAGGATTTTCAATTCGACAGATAACGAAGAAGCTAAGATATTTCATGCCACTGAAAAAAACGTATTACTAACTTTAATTGCCAATAATTCATCATTCGCCCCAGTAAAAAGGAAATTAAAACTTTTTAAGATTACTGCAAAAACGTGAAATACAAATTGCAAAAATTTATTTCTTCTATTTCTTTCGCAAAAATGATTCATCACAAAAAGAAAATTACCAAGTAAAATTAGAAAAAAAATTAATTATAATTAACATCAAGTTGCTCCTGGCATTGCTGTCACCTATTGTCGACACAATCTATTAACACTTAACTTACCAGCGTTTCTAACACTTACCGCCGACAACAACTATTTCCACTTTTACTGACCAGCACTTACCGTCGACTAAATATATTATCACTTTACTTACATTTGTTACTAACACTTACCGTCTACTACGAATATTTCCAATCGTACTTACTAGTGGTCTAGCACTTACCGTCGACTGTAACTAATTCTACTTGTACTGACCAGCACTTACCGTTAACTAACTATATTATTACTTTACTTACCTGTTACTAACACTTACCGTCTACTACGAATATTTCCAATCGTACTTAATAGTGATCTAACACTTACCGTCGACTATAACTAATTCTACTTGTACTGACCAGCACTTACCGTCGACTTAATATATTATCACTTTACTTACCTTTGTTACTAACACTTACCGTCTACTACGAATATTTCCAATTGTACTTACTAGTGATCTAGCACTTACCGTCGACTATAAATAATTCTGCTTGTACTCACCAGCACTTATCGTCGACTGAAAATTTTTTACTTAACTTACCAGAGTCACTAACACTTACCGTCGATTGAAAACCATAAGCCCTGGAACTTACCGTCGCTATTACCCTATTTATTGGTACTTATCGTTAATTCATACGTTTTTCGATAATAACATAAAATTAACGATTAGATTGCGTGCTCACTTATTCCTTGATTAAACATCAGTGTTTAGTTGAAACGTTCTCTCGTGTTTTGTTTTCGAAACCGTAACAAAAGCGGGGTGAATGGCATTGTGTCTTAAAGTGCGTCAATGACACCGTTCCTTATCACAAGATTACACACATCGCAATAAAGAGAATTTAAGTAATTCGTATTCTGATACATCCCAGCATTCGTGTATAGAATTTTAAAAAGCTCATTGCATTTCTGGGAAAAGTTTTATAAAATGTCACATATATATATACGAATTCATATGATAGGGTTCAACGAAAGGGGGAGAAAAAAAAACATCAGGCTTCAGATGAGATGAGAAGAGTTATTTACCAACAACAAAAACCGAGGGTTACGAAACATATTATAAACCCCCGTAATATATATAATAATAATAATCATAATGGAATTTGTGGTTTCCAAGACATTTCATTTATAATAATCCACGTGATGCTTTTCCTCGGGAGGAAAACTTTTAATAATAGTAATAATGATCATTATAATGGCATTGACGCGGTAAAGAAATGGAGAGAGAGAGAGAGAGAGATGAAGCACAAACGGACGAAACTGACAGATGGTCGATTTTAGGTTCTAATCTGCGCGCACACAGGGAGGGAACGTTCCTTTTTAAGAGTTTTGATGCAACGCCGTGCAGTTATATGTTTGTGTTTGTGTGGTATATCTATACTTTCTCATTTTACATATCGCCATGGGGTCCCGGACACCCCGCGGTTATGCCTTTGACTCGTGGCAGCTAATATGCACGCCACTTCTTTAGTATAGAGATAGGAAGTGACCGCCTTCCCGACAGGCGCTATCATCTGTCCAAAATAGAAGGCAGGTTATCAAAAGAGAGGCCTCTACATGGATTTTTACGACCTGGTACTTTTTATGTAATAGCCCGGACCAATGAACCGAAACCGTTAGCCTTCTCTTCTTTTTTTTTTTTTACATATAGAGCTGCACTTTTGCAACATTTAAAAAATAAAAGAGACAATTTAATTTACACTTAATCAAAAAAATTATCAATACGAATGAAAATTAATTTAATTCTGATTTTTTATTCTAATAATATTTGTTTTTGTTTCAGGTGAGTTCAAGTTTGCTAAAATAATTTTTCCACACGAGCATCAGAACGTGAGTATACAATATGAGATCAATTTGAAATTTATTCCAAAATTTTCATTCGTGAGTGAAAAAAAAACCCTTTAAATTAATTTTTCTAAATGAATTTTTTTTATTGCACTGAAAAAAAATTTTTTTGACTCAATGAATTACTTGACTATTATCAAATAGATATTTATAAACTGAAACCAGATAATTTTTATTTGAGTCGATTAAATTTGATTCAAATACAGAAATTATTATTTCACTTACAAATTATTATTTCACTTACAAATTATTTGATTGAAATAAAAATTATTTGGCTCAAGTATAAATATTCATTCGATAATAGTCAATTAATTCATTATTTGAATCAAATAAATTTTTTTCAGTGTGTTATTTGAAAAAATTCAATTCGATAACAAGGGCAATCGTTTGTTTTCGATTTTCAGCGCAATTTCTTATAAAGCCCTCTTGCCTTATTAATTCCTTAATAATGACATTGGAAAATCTTTGTAGCAGAAAAGCGATAAAGGTGCATATATATATATGGCAATTTTCCAGAGGGCTTGTAATCGGAAATTGAAAAGAGAAAAACTGCGGATGAAAGAAAACTGATGGGATAAATCGTCATTTATATTGTTGGGTACTGATGGATTTTTAATTATAGTGCTGTAGGCGCCAGGAAAAAGAGCGAAAGGTCTTAATGGCTCGTATATATAGGTACATATGCAGCTTAGACGTATGCATTATAAAAAAAAAAAATATTAAAAAAATAAAAGATGCTCTTGTTTATACTGAATGGATGCCACGTGGGCATGAACATTAATCCTACGTTAACGCCCACATCATGTCGAAATCATGCGTGTCCCCCTTTAATGTACGTTTTAACACTAAATCACTTTCGACAAACCATTTGCGCACCGGTGTGTATATGATTGCTACTTTTACCTTCAATATATAATACGTTACTTCTTCTCAACATTAGCGAGATTAAAAATTTCCCACATTTTACATATATATATACAATTCACAATGAAAGAAATCATCCGATCTTTAAATTCATCATTCAAAATATGTGTGATTACTTTAGAGGCAATAATATAAGAGTCGTTGAATATCACTTTTGAAGATGAATAAAATTCAAAATGTAAAGAGCGATCGAAGTCTAATCGTATTTCAATTGAATCGGCTTTATTATTCTATTCACGTGTGCGCGATATTCTTGGAAAATTCACAGAGGAAATTAGATCGACTTGAGATTTAAACGAATTTTCTATTTTGTCTTTTTACAAATAAGAAGAATTAATCCCATTCGGTAATATCGAGTCAGGGATTTTTTTTTATCTTGTATATATATATATTTATTGAGAGAAAGTATTTTCTTTTAAATGAATTAATTTAAAAATTGTTGGCATTATCTATTGTTACATTGGAAACTATCAATTTTGATGATTTTCACTTTCTTACGATATGGCATATGTCAGATTACGTCTTGTATATTCAGTTACTATAAACAATGACCATATGATATGATCACGATTATTTTAAAAGTGCATTATCTTTAGTTTAACATACTTTATCTTTAAGGTATAGAACAATACAATGAAGAGAGAGAGAGAGAGAGAGGCGTTTAAAAATCGTCAGTAAGAAGCGTAGAATGATTCATCACAAATACGAATACATAGAAATATACTTATCAGAGACATAAAATTATCATAGGCACGATTTTTTTTCGTTGATGCGAACTATTGAGTCATTTTTTTTCCATGAATAATACGTTTGAATTCAGTTTTACAATAGAACAAAAGAGAATTTGTAGGTTCATCAGTCATGTTCGACAACTGCTGGTAGTTCGAACATTGTTCAGTTTAGAAATGGAAACAGTTTACTTTGTATTATTTACTTTCCCTGTTAGTAACTACCGTTGATAACTACCGTTTACAGTGTCTTGACATTTTACCTATTGTTCAAAATTACCGTAAATATTAGTAATCTTTGTCACTTCTATAATTTTTCGACACTTTTGTCATTCACCGTCACAAAGAAGCACTTACCGTTGGTTTTATCATCGCCGGTACTTACTATCTTCTGTAACAATTTTCTTAACAAAGTACTAGTTAACACATTCTTTAGCTTGACTAAAATTACTGGTACTTACCGTCGTTAATAACTTGAGATAGTAAACCCAGCGATAAAAAACTTAAAATTTCTATTAGTAGTTATTGCGTTTAGAAACTAGAATCGAAGATACTTACCGTGTTTGATTACTTTGACCGCTGGTACTTATCGTCGCTTTTACTAAAATTGATAGTCGTTGATAATTATAATCACCGGCACTTGTTTTTCAATATTTATGCTTATACTTACCATGGATTACAACGGTAAGTACTAGTTATCTAATTAGTAACGACGGTAGGTACCAGACAGCACTTACTGTCTATAACAATTAATCTCAGTTCAAAGTCAGAATCGTTGACTGCAACTTTTATTATTGGTACTTACCGTAATTAATATTTGGACAGTTAGTACTTACCGTTGTAATATATGGTAATTATAAGCATCAATATTGAGAAACGAATGCCAGTGATTATAATTGTCAACGTATGTTAATTTTAATATAAGCGACAGTATATACCAGCGGTCACGGTAATTAACGACGGTAAGTAACTTCGATTCTAGTTACTAAGCACAATAACTACTAATAGAAATTTAAGTTCTTTATTGCTAGGTTCACTATCTGAAGTTATTATCGACGGTCATTATTAGCTAATACTTACCGTTAAAAAAATAAAATCTCAGATAGGTCAAATTAGTATTGCTGGTACTTACCGTCGACCGTCGATCGAGTATTCAGTCTTTGAAATTTGCTATAACTTTCCAACATATAGAACACATACATACAATAATTAAGCAAAAGGGTGAAGTTTGAACACGATAGTTTGACTTGTTCCGTCTAATTAAAACGTTGCAGAACGTGTAATTGAACTGTTCTTTGTTGAGGTGTAGAGTTGCGTGGGCATTTATTGCAGCAGAATAGGAAATTAAATACAGAGTGGCTTTTATCAAGATTAATGACAATTATGCAGTAGGGAGAAAGGTTGGTCTTGTTCCTTTTCATCCATTGAGTGTTGCTGGTATAGTCATTGAGAACAGTGAACGTGCGAATTTACGAGTGACTTCTCGCGGACGATGAGTCGCCCATTGCAATATTCTATACATACACGTAATATATATTATATGTGTATATCCGAGTTGTAAAAGTTTGTGAGAAATATAGACAGAATGAAGATGGGTCAAAGATGCATCGAGAGAGGAGACGAGTGGGAGCTTATACTCTATATGTGAAGCATACTTCATCATTTGCTTTACTTTTGCACAGGAAACGAGCAATTAAGCTACTCTTTGCGACCTTATCTCCTTTACCAGAAGTAAGATGAAGCGAGACGTTCAAGTTCCCCTCGTTTAGCAATGAATGAAAAGAATAAAACACTAATCAGACACAAAATAAAAAGAATACACTCACATTCGTCGTCCCACATCTCCAAGAAGTGCCTAATTTTAAGCCATGCAAAATTTTTTTGCACCAAATGAATCTATCTGGATTCTTTTAAATTATGACGCAATCCCAACGAGTTTAACTCAATCAAATATATATTCCAAAGAGACTCAAAAAAATTCCCAGACATTTTTTTCAATGATGCTTTTTTGTTTAGAATCTGTGTGAATGAATAGTGTTCATTGTTGTTGGGCTAATTTTTTTATCACAGAATATTTGGTACCGTTTTTTTTTCTGATCCTCTTAAAAATCATAATTCAGAGAATACACAGTATTTTTGTTGTCATTAGGGTCTATATACTTTAATCTTATTTCCAAAGCGAATCAGAATTGATGATACATCGATCCCTTCAAAAAACTTTAGTATAGGAAAAGGATTGGGATTAGCGAATAACCCTCTCATGATGATCCATAGCGTGGAAATGATTTCGTTACAGATTTTATAAAATGTCCAATGTGTATTCTCTATTTCTTTTTTTTATTCCCACGCTTTAATGTAGTTTTAATAATTGATGAATAGGCATTTAACTGACATTTTCGATTTTAAAAGCACTAAGAAAATCAAGTAAAAAGTTTTGTGATTAAAGTAATAATATATAAAAAGCGAGTAATTGGTCTTGTGATGATGAAAAGTTATAATAAACGTTAACGATGACTATTGGTACTTACCGTCGACTGATAACGTCAACGACCCTATTCTTTTTAAATTACTAATTATATCAATAACTGTTGATGGAAAGTGACATTGTCAATACTTACCCCGCATGTTTTTGATTTGAATTACTTTCCGAAAACTATTAACGGTAAGTGCCTATGTTAATAGTATCTTGAGAAACACTTACCGTCAACAGTTATCGGTAATTAGAAATTCAAAACTAATGCGTTAACAGTAAGTACTATCAATGTATTTGTTTTAACTACCCCCAATGTTTCCTTTTAAATTACTAATTGACAAAAATTGTTAACGGTAAGTGAAATGTTAATGGTATCATTGGCACCTACCGTCAACAATTATTGATAAGTAGAAATTTTAGACGAATACATTGCTGGTACTTACCGGCAACAACCCTATGTATTCGTTTTAAATTACTCATTGTCGGTAAGTGCAATCATAATAGAATCATTGGCATTTACCGTTAACAGTTATGAATTATTAGAAATTTTAGACGAATACATTGCTGTCACTTACCGTCAACAACCCTATGTATTCGTTTTATATTACAAATTACCGGTAAGTTCCAATTACAATAGAGTTATTGATACTTACTGTAAATAATGATAAATAATTTGAAATTTAATAAATATTCATAGTTGGTACTTACCGCCAACAACCATATTTAAATGGTTAAATTTAAATAAATTTAAATTTAATTTAAATTAATAATTGACGGTAAATTCCAATTATAGTTAAGTTATTTGCACTTACCGCCAAGTTATTGGCAACAAATAATAGAATTATTGGCACTTATCGTCAACAGTTATTGGTAATTATTAATCCAAAACGAATACATAGACTTATTGACGGTAAGTACCAGCAGCAGAAGATTCAATAGATGTTAAGTACTAGAAAATAGTAGTTGCAATCAACGGTAAGTACCAAAAACTGTATTCATCGTTAATTTGAAACTTCATTCAATAGTTGCTAACTTTATTCAATTATTATTAATAACTTTTGTTGCGAATTTTCACACTTGATGGCTTTTCACATTATTTGATGTATTCTCACACATCAGATAAATTTAGACCTTTATAAATTCACTGTATTTAGAGACTGGTGGGTATTATTTGCAGTTTATATGTATTTGCTAAGAAGTCGTAATCGTTGTGAATTCTGTCGTATATATGCAATAACCGCACTTCTATTGGACATAATGCACAGGGGGATATTTCCGTGTCCACATAATGTCCCCGCAATATAGTGACCGTATGGGATGAAAGAGGAGGGACGGTAGGCACTTTGTATTTCACGGATCATTCATGTAAAAAAGAACGCCCCATGATCACTTGCACAATCCCCTTTGAGAGTTGGATTTCAAACACCTTTAGGCATATATTCACCCGCATATGTATATAGGAACCACACAAGTTCTTATATTCAAGGGAAGAAACTCCCAAGAACTTATAAAAGATATTCTGCTTTCAGAATATGGAAGATTCAACATAGGGTTTCTTTATTTTAATGAGTTTACTTTTACACTCGAATTGACTTCATTTTTCTTTCGTATTTTATTCGAAATTCACGTATTATTTAAAAAGAAAGATTACTTTATTGGTTTTCCTTTTGTTATACTTATTTCACATTTGTATTTTTCACAAAGGGAGTATTATTTTTCACGGGTCCATTTAAATTTTTTCATAAATAAAAATTTCTTTTCCACACGCACATATGCTTCTTTTTTTTTTTTTACTAAACTTCCTCCTATTTACGAGTTTCGTGGATAATCGAACAACATTTGTAATCCCCCTAACGACCTTATTTATCTCTTTTATTACGATATAACTCAATCAAGATAAAAAATATTCACGATATAACTCATAATACAAAAAAAAGTAAGTATGTAACTCGTAAAAACGGTCTATGATTGAAGTCGTAATATATAAAGAGACCGTGATTGGTCCCATGGTGATAAATTATAATGAATATTACAAATGTCCATCGATTTATAATGTTTTTCAAGTTATAAAAAACGAACTAAACTTTTTGAATAGTAAAGACATTCTCGATTTACTTTAAGTGTTCATTTTCGTGAATTAAATAGTTTTTGGCAAATAGAGACAAAAAGGACAGTATAAATAAATCGACGGTAAGTACCAGTATTAGCAAATACTGTCAAAGTTATAATTATTGGTATTTACTATCGATTTTGATTATCATTTTTGCAACATACTGCCAAATGTAGCTATTATAAATTTATATTTATAAAATTTATGAACTTACCGTACTTAACATCATTTTTAGAAATAAATTTTAGAACTCGTTAGTTTTAACTACCGTTGCTTCCAATTACCGCCGACAATAACCATAATTATTAGTTCTTTACATCATTTATAATAAGTACTGTTTAGTACTTACCGTCTATATTGACTATTTCGTGGATATTTAGTGTTCTAACAGTTAGAACTTACCGTCGATTGTAGCTATATAGTTGTTTGATCCTATTGTCGACTATAATTCTTATTTTTGCTACTTACTGTCGATGACTATTTGATTCTTGGTACTTACCGTCAATTTTTTTTCACAATCGTTAGTACTTATCGTTCATGACTGCAATAATAGACATTGTTACAAATAACGATAAGATACAATGATTAAAAATAGTCACTGATTCTTATAATAGTTGACACTTACCGTCTATTACTAATCATCAACTAGTTATAATCGTACTTACCGTCAAGTGTAACTATTATTTTTTGAATATATTTATTGTCAAGTATGTCTATTCTAATTTTCACTTACCGTCAGCCGTGTAAAAAGTATTTGAATGTAAATGCTTACAAGGTAAAATATTCTCTACATATATATATATATATATATATATGGTAAATATGAGTCGTTAATTGTCAAATTAGATGGGTGCGATTTTTAATTTAGATATATGGAAAGAAATATAAAAACAGTTGAAAACCCTTATTCCTATTGTTGTCTGCACGTGAACATAAAAAGCGACCCCCTAATGGTATTTACAAATTTAATGAGATTTTTATTTCATGTCGGCAGTAGAACAGTAATGCGCATTTCATTTAATGTCCGGACAACACACGGCACGCCTCCCATGTTCATCTCTTGAGAGCGATGTAAATCATAATACTACAGCTTCGACTGTATTTTTATTTTTTCGGAAAATAATACACAATTCGTTATTCGATTTTCTTTTCTGTTGCTCCTTATTTAAATATGAAATAGAATTATTTAAAATAATGAACACTTAAAGTGATGATTTGAAATTAATTTAGTCAGAAATGTATATTTTATGCGACTTGAAAATCTTGTTTAATTTTTCATATATAAATACTTTAATCGATATCGATATGAGATAAATGATAAGAACAGGTTTTATTTTTTAGAATAGAGATTTTCTTTAAAATTATTATAATCGTGAATTTGTGCCAATTCGAAAATATATTATTCGAAATAATTGACAATTGTTTTGTGACGGAAATACATAACTTGATGCAAAATTGTTAAGTGCAGTTATAATAATAGGAGTGGTTTGGGTTAAGGGAGAAGGTAATTTGAATGCGCCCCTATTATAACGCAAGTTTGATAGATCTGACGCGATTCACTCTCGCCATTCCACGCGTTTACGATGTCTCGTGCGGATAAAATATTCAACGTATCGTCCATATGCCAACTCAGCGAGAGAGAGAGAGAGAGAGAGGATGAATCAACGCGTGGGCTGAATTTCTAATTAGAAACTGATGGTCAAACATTAAATTGTGAATATGCTTCTAATCGTAGTTCCATGCGCGCATGTATATATAAAGGTCACACAACTCATGTGCCTTTTCACTTACAATTAGAAAACCGTTATTATCAATTTACATAATGAGTAAACAGTCACTTTACAAACGATGCTAATTATTTTACTGATGATAATGCTAAACTGTTAGTGAAATGTCAGAATTAATGTTGTTCAATTTTGCCAAACGTTACTAAAACTATCGTCGTTGATAACTATCATTATGCTGATTTTATCTGATTTTATCCGATAATCTATTGGTTAATGTTAGACAATTTTTCATATTTGTTGGATAAATATGGATAACTTTTTCTTATTCTCAGAGAATCAACTCTAGACGATAATTACCGTCGTCAGTTACCATTGACTTTGGTTACTAGTTCATGTCGTCATTTTTTACTACTGACGGTAGTTACTGTCGTCACTATTAACAACCGTCCTTAGCTACTACTACCGTTTGTTATCGTCGAGTTTGGTAACCATCGTCATTTGTTACTACTGCCAGTAGTTACTGTCCTTACTAGTAACTACCGTCCTTGGTTACTAGAACCGTTTGTAATTGACGTCATTCGTTACTATTGACGGTAGTTATTGTCATCACTAGTAACAACCGTCCTTAGCTACTACTACCGTTTGTTATCGTCGAGATTGGTAACCACCGTCATATGTTACTACTGCCAGTAGTTACTGTCCTTACTAGTAACTGACGTCCTTGGTTACTACTATCGTTTGTTATTGTCGCCATTAGTCAATACTGACAGTATAGTTACTGTCGTCACTAGTAACTACCGTTCTTGTTTACTACTACCGTTTGATATGTCGTCATGGTTACTACTGACGGTAGCTATTTTCACTTGTTTCTGCCGTCCTTGGTTACTTAGCGATACGAGGTGAATAATTCCATTAAAGGAAAAAGAAAACATTATTATTTCATCGCAGCTTTGTTGAGATTACGCCAGAGATATTAAATCATAAACGAGTCAAGTCGCTTTGACACTTCATCAACAGCAAAACGTTAAATGCAATATTGCTACTAAAGTAATAAAATCTCGCAACGAATATTTTTTGTATGGTGTTTATTTTTTTGTCCGCACCCACGCGCACAAAAACATTACAAATATATACCTTATATCGATTACATATAATGCATATTTTGATGATGAGAAATTACATTTCCGCCAACGGGGAATAAGGATTAACGAATCGTAATCTTTCGCATGAGGGCGCAAAGATAAAAAGTCGACAATTTTACTTGGGGGATTTACTATATATATTATTGGTTGATACCCATTCTCAATCCCAAAAGGGGGAGGAGATGAGGTAAGAGAGAAAAATAATAAACAGTGGTTCCTCTCGTAATTTGGGGGGATCGACTCGAGGGGTTGACAAGGTGATATATGTGACCGTGTATCAGGCATATGTTGTGCTTTTTGACACACGAGAGCGTATGTGTACCCATAATAACACCATTGGCATTGCGAGAGAAAAAGAGAGAGAGAGAGAGAGGGTGGAAGGAACACTGCCGACACCTTCGTGTTAAACTCGATTCGGCATTTGCATAGCCATATTTCTCCTCTCATTACCATTATTACGAGTATTTCGGCATTGTGTGTGCGTTGGACATTTATAATGCGCAAGAGAGAGGTGTCGCGTTGACATTTGCATTGCGACAAAGAGAGCATTCACGCCTCTCTCGAATAGACCCTCGAATGTCACCGAGATTGAAAATGTCTCGCTCTCGAGGCTAAAAAACTTCAACTTTATAAATTGTATACGCATATATATATATATGTACATATAGTCGCAATTCGATATATTTGATATACTCTCTTTGTATATATTTATGCTCTTCTGATGCATTATGCATCAGAAGGCGTAGGATGGAGAGCGGTTTCCAATCGGTCAATTCGTTTTGGAATATATATTTCACCTTACGTTGAATTCACATATATATATAGGACGTCGTTAGTTCTCGTATTTTACACCAATTTATTCAATTAGATACTTCGTTATCATTTTAATGACTCGTTGTCCCTTATTCTCTTTCCCTCATGACATCATTAGGAGAATTAACGTCACTCGAAGCAAATCCGTCGCATTCTTAGCAGAAAATATTACCGCGACAATGAAAACTACATTCGATTAAAATCATTTTTTGTTATTAATTACTGTTTACTAAAACTACAAATGACAAGTACCGTCGATTGAAAATATCGTGGATTGTAACTATTTTCCTGCCGGTAGTTACTGTCGTTACAAGTAACTACCTTGGTTACTACTACCGTTTTTTATTGTCGTCATTGGTTACTACTGACGATAGTTACTGTCGTCACTAGTAACTACCGTGCTTGGTTACTACCGTCACTAGTAACTACCGTGCTTGGTTACTACCGTCACTAGTTTGTTGTCAACGCTAACTGCCGTCATTTGTTACTACTACCAGTAGTAACTATCGTCACTAGTAACTACCGTCATTTATTACTACTACTAGTAGTAACTATCGTCACTAGTAACTACCGTCATTTGTGACTACTGCAAGTAGTTACTGTCCTTACTAGTAACTACCGTTTCTGGTTACTACTACCGTTTGTTATTGTCGTCATTGGTCACTATTGACAGTAGTGACCAATGACGACAATAATGAGCGGTAGTAGTAACCGAGGACGGTAGTTACTAGTGACGACAGTAACTACTGGCAGTAGTAACAAATGACAAGGTTACCGATGACGACAAACTAGAGACGGTAGTAACCAAGGACGACAGTTACTAGTGACGACAGTAACTACTGGCAGTAGTAACAAATGACATAGTGATTACCAATGACGACAAACTAGTGACGGTAGTAACCAAGCACGGTAGTTACTAGTGACGACAGTTACTACATTCGATAAAAATCGCCATTTAAATTATTAATTACTGTTTACTAAAACTACAAATAACAACTACCGTCAATTGAAAATATCGTGAATTATAACTATATATATTTTTGTGATGATAATATTCACGAATGACTATTATAGAAAATAAATTTACGCACGTAAGAGGCTAGTATATTTGCCATGATGATAATAATAATAAAGAAAAGATGCAGGGGCAATTAATTTTCTCGCAAACGATCGTTTTCATCGATCCTAAGATGGAGGAGGTTACGTAAAGGAGAATATATCTCATACCCTTGGTACTGGAAGATAAATGCGTGTATTGGCAATGGAATATGACCCTGCAGTAATAATCTTTGAGCAGCAATAATAATTACATACGGTTGTAAGAAAAGGTATATGTATATGCCGAATAAACAATAATTATAATAATTATTTACTTGAAGTGAAACGAAAATATTTTCCAAAAGAAAATTACTAGAAATTTTTATTTCAATATATAACTATTGTACAAAGATGTATGTAAATAATTCATTATGCAGCGCAATTTCAAAAAAAAGCGAGCAAGAAAAAATGAGTCACTTCCGTAATTTTACAACGTATTGTTAAAAATAAGACTCATTAATTTGCATATAATGACGATTCGATCTCGTTAATAATAAATTACCTGGACTATTGTTTGTCCACATTTAACATATATATGATGGAAAATAAGATTTCCAAAAGAGAAAAAAAAAATTTTATTTTTGACAGAAAATATTTATTTCTTTAGAGAAAAAAATGGAAAGAATTAATTTTCTATATTCTGTTTTTGAAAATGAAAGAAATTTTTAAAATTTGTTTTCCATGATAATTAGGGGGTTATTAATGAAAATGTATAATAAAATTACCAAAATTTAACATGCGTAACGTGTATAAAATGGCGTATATGCTATAAATATGTTAAGGGGTGTGTCGATGCGGATTTCATCAACAAAGCTTTAATACCGTTGAATTGGGTCGCGCCCGACGACCGCAAATTTACGTTACCATACCTATGATATATACATATATATGTAGTTATAATGTATATTGACATAGCATATGCATATGGCAAGTATAGCAACATACGCTATATATGAAAATTGAATCGATAATGCGGAGAAACCAATCTGATACAGGAACCCTTCCTCTAATTCTACAATTTCGAATGCTTTCCTAATAAAGCTTCACTAATATTGATAGAACCGTTTGGCAATTGGACACGCGGATTTATATTACCGCGCCAACACCAAATTAGCTCTCACTAATGTAAAAATGACATCAAAAAACGTTTCTATTTTGCATGTCACAAATATTTTCCGACATTTTTTGGATTTTTTTTACGCACGTAAAATTGGTCAATGAAAATTTTTTATTGAATACTACTTTCGAAATATTAAAATTTTCTCTGAAAATATAGTAAAAATTGACAGAAATGATCAAAAATTATTAGTCAAATATCTATTTTACTAACATGAAATTGTAGAAAATAGATTAAAAAAGAAGGAGGGCATTTTATATTTTTGGTTAAATTCAAATAAATGGGTTACTAAATTGTTATAAATAAATAAATAATTATTTCATTTGCGTTTGATGTTACATATAGGCATTCAGCATTTAAAGAAAGAAAAAGACTGATAAGTATAGGCTTTCAATTAGAAAACAAAATTCGGAACAAATGAATTTATTTAATTTAAATAATAAAATTTATTAAATTAACTGTATAAAGTTAAAAATTTTCCTTTAGTTTGTTGTGAGTCGATATGAAAACAAAGGATGAGGTCATTAGTCATAAAGAAAGACTAGACAATTTCTTGAAATCAGGTAATAAAATTTATATTGTGAAAATAATTGAAAGGAGAAATTTCAAGGACAATGAAGGGACAACATTAGAAAGAAACGAGAGAAAAACAGGACTAAGAGTGGGAGAAAGAAGAAGAAAATTTTCAAATAAAATTTATTATAGTCAGTATTAATTTGTACGTTGAGTTCGATATTTGTAGATAATTTAAAAGTGTATTTATTTAAGAAATAGTAAAAGTTATTTAATATTTTTTTCCGTTTAAATAACAATTGTTACATATATAGTCAATAAATAATACTCGAGTGTTTTTAAAATAAAAAAATGTGTTTCGTGGATCAACTTTGTGGACTTTAACTTCGTAAATTAAAATTACCAAAATGGTGAGATAAAAATTACATTTTATTACATACTGTGCAAAAAATTATAAACTAAAACGTAAATAATCTGGAAATTTTTGCAAAATTTCTTTTTTAATTTTCAGTATTTCCAGAGTAAATTTTTCCATATTTCCAAAGTAAACTTTATGTAAAATTAGTAAATTTAATTGACTGGAATAAAATTTATTTGATAAAATAAATATTTAATATTAATTTAATAAATTTAATAAACATAAAATTATGGTAATAAAAATTAAATTTAATCTATATTTTAAGATTCTATTAATTAAAAATATTTCTCTAAATAAATTAAGAGAGGGAGGAGAAGATATATTAAAAATGCATAAGAAAAATCAGAAAAATGTAAGAGAGGGAGAAATATTTATTATTCCTTTATTTAAAAGGAGTCTTCGGGATTTTAAACGGGTGTATGAAATATTAATTAAAAAAAATAAGGCTGAGGAACATAATCCATGTCCTACTATTATAATTATTCTTC
>JUFY01031657.1:0-13812 GCA_001855655.1 Leptopilina clavipes
TTTTCGGGATTTTTTTTTTAAAGAATATTTATTTATTAAAACGAAAGTTTTTCTATTATGTTTTACATCTTTTAAAGTTTAAAAAAAAATTTTTTTGTAAAAATATTTTTTTTTTGTCCTCTGTAGCTTATCTTCCAAAGGTCCTCGAAAAAAAGTGTCCCGTAGTGAACAAAAAGTTAAATAGATTCTGTTAGTGTATGAAAATAGATAAAATTGACCAATTGGAAAAAGTTTTCAAAAAATCCAATCATCTGATTGGTCAAATCAGTTTAGTCAGTCCAGAACTAACGATTCTGTTTAGTAGATTTAACTGACATGGTAGTAGAATCTACTACGCCCTTCTCTCCGTGCAATTGTTGAGAAAAGCGAGTTTAAAGTTTCACAAACCTGCTCTCTACACCCCACGGCGCGCCTTCCTAGTTTTGTCTGTAACTTCGAAAATATTTCTCGAATCTTAATAAAATTTTGTTTCACAACATATAAATATATATTCTTTAAGAAAATGCAAAAAAAATAATCGATTTTTTGAAAATCGTGACTGTATATAACCCCTTAAAATCATCTAAAAGAAAGTAAAAACTGTCAAATCCCTTTTGAATATTTTTTAATTCAATCATTGATAAATTAAGAATTTTGTATAATAATTTTTTTTACATTCTTTTTACCATCATTCACTAAAAAAAAATTTTATTTGAGAGTAATCAAGTAATGCATTATTTGAATATTATTTGAATTACCAAAAACAAAACTTATTTTTGTTTTATTAAATAGGAGAAATATTTACTTAAAAACTATCTTACATTGGCAATTATTGTAAGTATTAATGTGTAATTAATGATTCGAAAAATGATTATTATTTTTTTATGCCAAAAAGAGTTTTGTAAAATATATGGGCGATTCCACCTGAAATTTACATATGACCTCTTAAATTGATTAATAAAAAAAAATTTTGTTTAATGTTTTTTTTTAATTTTTATAACAAAAAGCAAACTAAAATAAATTTTGTTTGGAAGAATTAAAAAAAAAAAAATTTAATTAATTACTTAAACAAAAAATTGAATTTGGCCAAGAAAAAATTAAAAAATACGTATATTCCTTTTTTATAATAAAGAAAAAAAAATTTTTGGTCGAATTTAAGAGGTCATATTTGAATTTCACGTGGAATGACCCATATGAAACAATATTATGTATTTAGGTTTTTCAAGAAAATTGAATAAAATAAATTTGTATGAATTTAAAAAATTTAAATTATTTTTCAGTTTTTAAAATAATATTTTCAAATTTTTCCAATTTTTTGGTACAACTTTGACGGCTTCCATTTTTTCAGCCAAAAATAAATAGAAGAATATAATTTAAAAAAATTCTAAATCCTCTGCCATACAGACATAATAATTAATTATTATAGTAGAGTTATAATTTTGAGAAAGAATGAAAACCGATTATCTACGAAAATGATTAGATTTTCATTCAAAGTGTGAGACAAAAGCAATCCAAAAAGAAAAATTTCAAGTGTAGACAGATTAAATATCTTGTCGATTATTATTACATAATTGATTTTATCGGTTTGTAAGTATCGATAAGTTGAGAACATGAATATGATATTATCCTCTTAAGGATTTAAAGCAAAATTTACGGTCATAAAAAATTAACATAAATGTACGTATAATTATTTAAAATTCACGTAATTATTCAATTATCATAAAATGTATAATAATTTTTTTTTATTTCCTATACAATATTAAAATAGTTAATTATTTACAATTGAATGTTTTAATTAGCGGTACAATAATAATTTTCAATCTCATTTAAAGATATAGATATTTTTTCTATGCTCACTTATCATCATTCTGGCGCTAAAATATTGTTTTAATCAGGGAAATGAAAAATTATTTGGAATTAAAGTTCTCCCTGTACAAAAAAGTGTGTCATTGCGTGCACTGAAAGTAAATGGGAGACAGGGGACATGAAATATTTCCTATATAGGGTTAATCATAGAGATGTGTGTGATTAAGGGGGAAAAATATTTAAGGCCAACGCAGAATAGATCCGGGAAACTCGTTCGCGAACGCAGAGCATGAGGTAGAAAAGGATAGAAGTATATTTCTGTCCTTTTCTTATCTCACGCTTCACGTTCGCGAACGGATTTTTCGAATCTATATTCTGCGTTGGCCTTTATTTTCCAATTGAGTACAATTAAGGGTTTTCTTAATTTTCTTCGCTGTAAAAACTTGGGATGAAAATGAATACTCAATTTGAAACGCAACAAAAATTTACCTCCTCAGTTAATATTGAAGCTAAGCTATAAAATGAACCAAACGAGTTCATTTTGAGAATAAAAAAAAAGTGCAAAATATTTTCAAATAACAAATGCATGAAATATATTATTTATTTTAAAAGACAATTTCTTGTAGTTGAAAATAAATTTCCTAGTATTATTAAAATATTTGAAAAAATGATTTTCATTTTACAATTTTTACAATTTCTGCAATTTTCTTTACAGTTTTCTTAAATTATTTAAAATTTACCTACACATTTTTGAGTAATTGAAAAAAATTCATAAAATATATAATTATTGCATCGAAGAACGTACACTGACTAAAATTTGATAATGTTACGTCTATGTAAATATGTTGGAAAAATGAATTTAAAAATTCCTACTATCTGTACAGCAAAGTTAAAAAAATGATTCAAACCATTTATTCATTATTCATTAAAGCATTAAATGGCTATTCTAAAATTCATAGACTGAATTCTCTATGAAAATTTATTGTTAGCCGTAATTTTTTAATGAAATATTGTTTATGAATCTTAATTTTTTATGTCAACAAAAAATTTGCAAAATTCCAGGTACAAATTATATAAATATTGTGACTTTTTGTCTGTAAATATTGTCATGATACACGTGTTTAATTACATATACAATTACCACTTAGCATAATAAAACAAGTTGCAAGGACATTGCGGCTAAGGATTGTATTGTTTACATAGAGAAAATTACGTCTTTATGTTCTACATAGAGAGCATTCTATCAAAACACTTTAATTTTTATTGTTTAATATTTTTCCAAAGAAAATTTTAAAAAGTGTATTAAATTTTATTTGATTAAATGCGATGCTAGTGACAATTAAGTGTGTAAATAGACCCTAAAAAAGTCAAATTATTATTTTTCAACAGTAATAAACGTCTAGAAGAAGATGAAATTCGAAAAAATTTAAAAGAACAATTATCTTCTCAGTCAGTATGTTATAACGTCGTTTCCTCGGCACGAAACGCTTTTTATTTTTACCTTTCCTGTGATCGTTTATTATTACTGACAAATCATTCAATTATGAAAGGAAAAAATTCATATTTATGATTTATTACTATTGCAAACATATTTTTCAAAATGCAAAGATGTCTAGAAAAAAATGATACTGAATCAAAAACATTAAAGAGTAAAAGTTTAAAACTTCTCTTAAAAATTCAACTAATATTATTTCTATAGTTTCACGAAATTTTAATCCTTTTACGTCTGACTGGAAATATACTAGTAAGTAAAATTTTTAAATAAAACTTTGCAATTAAAAGAAGGTTATAAAATTTACCACATAAAGTTGAATATTACTCTAACAATTTTTGAAAATTTCAACATAACCTTATGTAATATTTATTGCATTTTTTTAGATTAGAATTTTATAGGAAAATTTTGCGATTTAGAACATTCTTCCCAAATCGTTAAAAATTTTACTCTTGGCATAAAATATTTTTACGTACAATTGGCAGAAATCTACAGAATGAATTCAAGTGTATGATGTCCAACTGATTTTGCTATCCAAAAAATTTTTGTCACCATTTGATTAGACAAGGAATAAACGATAACATATCTTTTGAACAATCAAAAATTTTCTATCACTTTCTTTAAATTTTTTTTCGATATATTAATTGTGAAAAATAATTTTCCATATAAAATTTGAACTAATGATGATAAAATTATCTATGAATTTCAGTTGTACAGGTAGAAGAAGAATATTTCTCTGAATGTTGAAAATTGACTAAAATTTGCTATTCAAGTTTATTACAAAAGAAAGAATTTGAAGGAAGAGAGAAGAGGAATAAAATTTGATTTGTAAAATCACCTGCTGATGATTCTCCCCCTTTGAGTTTGAGTGACAATCCACGCTGGAGTTGGTTTCGAATGAAACTCACCACTGGAGTAGGTGCAATAGCACGACCTGTGGTACTAACTTGTTTGAAGCTTGTTGCGATACTTATGTAGAAACGTCGCTCACCCGGCACTCTTTGTTAGCCTTGGTACCGCTTCTATTACATAACTATCATCAAACGTATCCGCGCTGCATCCGACCAATTATTGTAGTTGAAATTCCCTTAGCAAGAACAGGAACACGCTGATCCGTGCGGTCGAACTCAATATTCACATTAAAACATTATATTTCTCAGTTGATATCTAACAAACCCTCAACTACTTAAGTAATCAATTTCATAGATAACGAGCGCCCATGCATGCTAGAGCATATAGACGATATCACTTATCGATGGAACTTCCGTAATTCTTTCCAATTTGCCTTCACATGAAAATAAAATGCACGATATCCGTTCTGCTTATTAACCTTAACTGTTAAGTTATCTTTTCAATAGATGCGCTACAACAGAATATAATGTCAATTTCAAATTTACTCAATTTCACTTTCGATATTGCACCTTTGCGTAATATCGAAATGCAAATATCAGTCTCACCACATCAACATTTTCTGATATACCTGCTATCATCCCTCAAAATCTCAATTTGTCACATAAGAATTGTTACAATAATAACGAATCCAAGATGGCCGACAAAACATTTAGTAACATAGTTTTTGGTCAATTTTTTCTACCACATTATTTTTAAGCAAATTTAATAATAAAATCTGAGAAAAAAAATTCCCCCTGAATTTAATAGTTTTTTCAAATTTTGCGATTTTTTGCTGCTTTTTGAATATTTTAAAAAGGGTAGTATTTTGAAACATTATAAGTTATTACTCTGACCTTCATCTTCAAGATGAGACCTTGATCTGTTAAGTTTTTAGAAGGTTATTATTTTTTTAAGTAAGTGGGACCAGGAGAAGTTTTCAAAAATTAGTAGTTGTTAGTTTAATGCTTGTCGATAATCAGTTGAATTTCTATTGAGTTTAATTTGTAACAATGTATGGGGACTGATGTTTGTAGTAAACAAATGAAATGTGCATTATCTGTTGAGTGTTCTCTAAACACGCTAGTCACAGATAATTTTTGTGATTGATTGCCTTTTAAAAGCTGTAATATCTATGCTTAGTATTAATGCAACAAACAGTCAGATGTGTGTTAAAAGATAATCTATGCATGTTTCTTGTGAAATGTCCGATAGTTTCTGTGAAATTTTAATTCTTGAAAAGTCAGATAGAAACCAGGAATAAACCTGATTAGAAATGTATAAAAATGATGCACTTTAAACTTATTTACTTACTACAAGAGAAATTTTGGGGAAAATAATGCATTATGCAATAATGACAACTAAATTGACAACATATTTACTTATTAACACGTCAAACTCAAACATTTCAATATAAATATTTCATACGGAAAAAAATAGGTGGAATTTTACTTAAAAACACTTGACTTTTGGATGTGACACAATTTCCTTAGGATTTCACATATAGTAATTTTACCAAGTATTAAAAAAATTATTAAATTAAATCTTCACAAAAAAAGTTTATTGTTATTTCTCGTAAATATCGAATGGATTAAACTGGGAAATGATTAATTTTAGGGTTAACGTTGATTTTCTTAATTTATTAATTAGTACAAAATATATCTAAAAATTATTTAAAATTTTCCTCTTTTGTTACCCAGAGGAGGTTTTTGAAGTTGGAAACTGGAATTACAATCTGATGTAGATGATAATGGAGCTGTGAGATTAACTGGTGCATTAAAAGTTAAACTGCTTGTAGGTGGATTCATAGTTGTTCCCATTGAAAAGTTAGATATTGTAGGTGTTGGTGTAATGTTACCCCAAACTAAAAGTTTTAAACATATATTACAACAAAATAGATATTGTTCGATTCAAAATTTTATAAGCTTTCCAATTTAAGTAAAATAAAATCTCTATAATATTTATATTTGACCGAGCGAGTAGAAAGTATTTGACAAAGATTTTTTTATCTGAACGTTAGTTTGATTTTTAAACATCACGCGATTTCCATAAATGTCCTCTTACATACATCTGTCTGATAGAATGGGTAAGGTAAAAGTCCCAGTACTAAATCACTATTTTGCGAACGATTCATAAACAATTTAATATTGTTTTGAATATTCTACTAATATTCTGTGGAAGAGATTCTAACCTTGAAATTCGTAATTTCTAAGTAAATTTAAATTGAACTATATATTTTTTAAAAAGTATTTAAAAGATAAATGCTTTTGACCCAGTAGCAATGAAAATTACATCTAAGCCAATAGTCGATCAGTTGTTATGAAGAGAGCTGATAATACTAGCCAATATATTTGAAAAATTATGAGCGCTCTTTATACCAATTTAATCAAAGCATTCATTAATTATATCGAATTGTATCATACTGATCGAGTACTGGGTCCTTTACCTTACAAGAGAAAAAAATTTCTTAACTTTACAAAAAAGAAAAAAAATACTTTTATAGTTAACAAGAAGTTGTTATTTACCTAAAGGATTTATTGTGCCACAACTTGATGACTGACATAAATTTATTCCTGATGATGATAGAAAACTCTTATATCCTGAAAGTAAGAAAAATATAAGTTGAAATTTAACAAATATTTGATAAACACATAAAACTCATTTGAAACTTATGGCAAGTGAATTTTATTCCAAATGATATTTATTTCAAATACCAATTATGTCATATAATAATTATATCAAATAATGTTTGTCATGTAAAATTTATGATAATTTACTTTTGTATGTTTAGTGACATTTAATTCAAGTGAAAATTATGGTAAGTAACTTTTATCGCAAATGAGACGTATGTCAAATTAATTTTACGTAAAAAGGAACTTATGGCAAAAGAAATGTCTGTCAATTCAGAATTATGCCAAGTGAAATTTATGTCAAGTGATTTGTAAGTCAATAATATTTATATGAAATGCGAATTATGGCAAATTATAATTATAATATTAAAATTTTCTTTAAGGTTATTACAATATAAACACATATTTAGTTGTACAAACAAACACTCACTATGCTAAAAAATATTTACAATTGATTTACCTGGAGCAAATGGTGTTGGCCCACTTGTCATTTTCATAATGTTATGTTTATTTACTTTACTGACTAGTTTAATATCTTCAAACACATTTGAGGAATCTTTTAATACATATTTCCTAAAATTTAAATACTGTTCTTTCTGATGCTGAACTTTCGTATGCACGCCTTGTAATCTTCCAGCTACAGCAACTAATGACTCGTGTAATTTACCCATCGCCATAGTCAACTCTGTAATAGAAAATTTTTTAAGTTTAAGTTTTTGATAATAATAATAATAATAAAGCCACCTTGAAAATGTACGTTAAAAAATATTACAAAATATTAATATGCTAGTGTAATTTATTCACCTTGTGGAGTCAATGTTTTAGGAGACATCATTGTTCTTATATGTTTTTCCGTTATTTCAATTTGAGATTTGAAAAGAAGTAAATGTTGTTCAAAATTTTCCGCCAGTTCAATAAAAAATAAATACGGAGCACTATTTTCATATTGTAATCCAGGAGGTGTGTCATGTGTTCGCTGTGAAATTTCTGCATTTTGCAATGCTTTAGCAGTGTCTTGTTTCAATTTGTCTGCTGAAGAACGATCCCTTTGTACAGAGCCAGCCAATGTTGTAAGTAAATCTACAAGTGACACTGTGTCTTCGGCACATCGATTTAACGGCCTCGATGAACCTCGCGCAATATCGGAACTCAGTACTTTTTGCGTTTTGACAAATTCCCTACACAAGAAAAAAATTAATTGGGATTAACCTTCTATTCAGGTCGACCAAATTTTTGCAAAATACTTAAAATAATGAAGTATATAAAGTCTAAAAATATAAGTTTAACTCACTTAAAGCCATCAATAGTTTGCATCAACTCCTTGGGTAAGAGGTTTTCTTTAACTGCTGTCGGACTACTGCTTCCTAGCGAAAGTCCTTTGTTATTAATAGAAACATCTAAACCGCCTAAACCTTTATTCGTACTAGTTATTGCAGTAGTTGTTGCAGCAGTCGACTTTGGAGCGTTCAAATTATTTCCAAAATTTGAACCGAATAGTGAAGCTAACAGAACAAAAATAACTTAACTATTTTTTGAGTTTATTAACCTATTTAGAAGTTGTACAATTATGCATTTCTAACAGTTTTATTAATTGCTGTGCCTCGTTTAGATGTTAATGCAGATTTCACGATAAATAAAAAATATAAATAATTTCTCCCTACTTGTGTTTCCACCTGACGTCCCAAATGATAAAGCTGTTGTGGTTGTAGGTGCTCCGAACGATGTTATTGCTGGTGTGGAAGTTGTCCCAAACGACAAACTGCCCGTATTGGCAGGTGTTCCAAATGTCATGTTACTTGATACTGTAGACGTTCCGAATGTTAATCCGGAAGGTTGTGAAACTGTTGAAGGGTTTTGGAGCAAATTTAAAGTTGTGGTACCCGTTCCTGTACTAGTGTTTGAAGTTTGTGTAAGAAGTGGTTGGGTGCTGCCAAAGGCAAAGTTTAAACCTGTCGTTGTTGGGTTATTGTCAGTCCACGCCTGGCCAGAACCAAAAGTAGAAGTTGCAGGGGTTGTGGAACCAAAAGGTATTGCCAAAGGAGTCGATGTCGTTGGTCTTAACAAAGCAAGAAATTTCATCTGGTTAAATAACTGTTTAGCTAAGTGCAGTAAATTGCAGAAAATTTACTCAGATATTTAACAAATTAGAAAAATTTACCTTACACTTTTTTCATGTTTTCTGAACAATATTTATCTTGTAGATTTTGAAAATTTTTATTCTTTTATTTAAGAAACACTGATTTTGCAAAAAGAAAAAATGAAAATATATAGCGATCTCTAAATGATTTTAAAAAATTCGGGCATATTTTCGTCTTTAAGAAGTATAATTTTTATTTAAGGTATTGAATAATCGATTGAAAAGTTTTTGGTGAACAAAATTCTGGTATTTAGAATTATTTCTGTAAAAAATGCATCCCTTGTAAGATACGATTTTACATAAACAATAAAATAGTTGTAGAATTGTATACTGCTTTCAATTTGTAAAGAATCTTCAAGATTGTGTAAATAATCACTGTTTGCTGATTGTGGCTTGAATGAAAGGTTTTGGCTTTATATTTGTCAAAAAACAACATACTTGCTTCAAGTAAATTGTATATTTGATTCAAGTAAATGAATTTTGTTTTTGTAAATTTATTTTTATCTGGAACTTAAAAATATAATTAAAAAAAGTTTTATATTATACAAGGTCACTTTTTTATTTTTGCGTTTTATATCTCATTGCCTAAACCAAATTTCAAACATTATATTACGTTTTTGTGACTATAGGTTAAAACGCTGAAATTTTTTATTATTTAATTTACAACCTCCGCTTAATTTGTAATTTTTGATACATATTTATGATTTTATTATCCAGGTTTCGACACTTTATATTTTATAGACCTAGTTGAACTCAGAATCTAAACACTGTGATCTAAAAAGTAAAGTTTGATTATACCAATTTTATAACTTTGGAAAATTTTATTTTTCGATTTTTTCTTCTCATCATTAAATGTCACACTGTAAAAAAATTTCCGGTAAGGTTTACAGTTTTGTTTTGAATTTTATAGAAACCTGTAAAATTACGTCTTTAAAAACAGTGAATTTAAATTCGCTCTTGTAAACTAAATACTTTTAATGTGTGAATTTCACAACTTTTTGTAAATTTACTACTTTCAAAAAAGTAAATAAAACAAAGTAGGTAATAATTGTGTCTATTTATTACACAATTATTACCTACTTTAAAAGTGGTAAATTTACAAAAAGTTGTGAAATTCACACATTAAGGCCATGAGGGAGAAATCCCTCGAAAAAAGTGGTTTCCCGCGTGTCGTATTACTTGTAAATAAGTTGAGATATCGAGTTCAGATTTGTCAGGATAATTAGATGAGAGCGCACTGATTAAGAATCATCTCCATATTTAAAAGTAATTTTGGAAATAAGTAATGAAAAACGTAGTTATAAAAGTTGCATTTTTGACGGAAGTGGGAACAATGGCGGCGGCGAGCACACAAACATTGAATCTATGTGTCAGTAGTCCAGATGGTGGCGCCAATTCGAGCTAGTGGCCGCTGCTGAACTAACAAACCTCAAATTAGTCCACTTTCAATCTTTAATAAATTCATTTCCGAGCAAAATTATTGTCAAAACGGAGAAGAGCGCCACTCAGTGAACCCTCCTCTATCACTCCTCCAAATATGAACCAGAAATATTCTATTCTCTCAAGATGAGAAGTAATTTCAAAACCCCATTTTCCCAATGTTTAAACAACTTTTTCAATAATTATTTATCAAAATTTTGCAAAATTCCGAGAAGAGCGCCTATCTGGGTACCTTCCTCTTTATTTTCCAAAAAATCCCAACCCAAAATATTCTTCTCTTTTTAAATGAGAAGTAAACCACGAAACCACTTTTTCTCCCGGATGCCCTTAAAAGTATTAAGTTTACAAGAGCGAATTTAAATTCACTGTTTTTGAAGACGTAATTTTACAGGATTCTATAAAATTCAAAGCAAAACGTTATTTTTAAAAATTTTAAATGTTGAAATGTGATTTCGTCCGAAACTACAAGCATATAAATATAAAATAATTTTTTCAAAACAAAATTTTAATTATGAATTATAATGAAATCTTTTGGCTAAAAGTGAGCTTGACTGAATCTGATATTGAAAATAAATGTTTACAATTTATTTCACTCTTTTGACTTTTAAAAGTTAGGTTATATTATGTATACAAACTTTGGTTGGCCAGTAATTCCAATTGGAGTATTGGATGGCTGTGTAGGAATAGCAGGTGTTCCGAATGAAAACTTTGACATTATTATTTTCAATTAGTGCATTCACGTCAGTAAACTTATCACACAATTATAAAGTTTTGAAATATATTCTAATAAATATTCCGACGAAATAACCACGATTTTTGCGTAGATAGAATGCAGTTAGAACATGTTAGACATGATTAAAATGATTGAATGTAGAAGAAACGAATGCATTAAACATGTGGATTGCACAGGGATCTAAATAACAAGACAATAAAACTTGTTTCACGGGCCGTTAATAACCATTGAATTTTGGTGGCGTAGTGATCGAGATGTGTAGGATATCATTAAGGTATTTGCACAGCTTGGTTTCTACCTGCGCAAGCAGAAACCAAGCTGTGCAAGTACCTTAAGATAGAAAAGGACACAGTCAGTTTCTATCCTTTTTTATCTCATGCCCTGTTCCCGTATCCGTATTTATTTTGCTTTGGCCGAATTTTATGAGTGCAACTGAGATAATCTGATACAATTGCCTCTCTCACTTTCAGTGAAATCCATGGTAGCGTGAAACGGAAAGCGGAAAACGTTAAGCCAATAAGAATTCTCTATTGGAATGATTTCCATTGAATCGGAAGTTCCTATTGGCTAAACGCTTTCCGTTTTCCGCTTTCACGCCTACATGGGACGGGCTCTTAATTCGGAAACGGCATAAATTATAAGTGCAAAAGAGATGTTTCTTTCAAAGAACATCGCTCTCTTTTTTATTTACAACAATGTTATGGTAAGGACACAGCTTGCAGTTAAAGTAAGAAAATAAGGGTGTATTTACACCACTGTCAGTAAAAAAAAATTTACCCAAAAATCAAGAAGACTGCGAACTGTAGTAGTGGGGAGGGCAAGAAATGCTGTAGTAACGGCAGGAGGGGTCTTGTAGTTGGGTTAGAGTGCGAAAGACGAATTTGAGTATTCTGCGCATACAAACACATGCTTACTTTACTCTGTGTAGTTGTGTCAAACAGCTGTTTGATAATACCAAGAACAAGAAGACTTGGCATTGCAAGTCGTGTTGTTTTTATTAGTTGACAAGTAAAAAGAAAAGTTTATGAAAATAATAAGTTTGAATTCTTGCATGCTACTAAGAAAAGATAAATAATGAGTGATGTTTGAAATATAAGTATGCAGTGAAAATAATTTTACAGCTATTTTTGAAGGTATGATTTTCTCATATAGAATTATATTTGGGTGTATGTCTTTTAGGCAAGAAACTAATTTCGCTTATATTATTCTATTTTTCACAGTATTATCTCAAAAATGGAACAAATAGAAACAGCGATTGATGTTAACAAGAAGAGTTTGGATGAGAATAAAATTGAATTAAGTTACAGCAATATAGTAAAGAACTTGCATAATTTAAAATTACCAAGCAAAAAGTGGACGACATTGACAGACCGAAGTACTGAAATAATGTTTTTTAGAATTGAGGAAGATTATGGATCATATCTAACAGTTTCTCTAAATTCGGAGTTAAATATGAGTGTTTACTATCATTCTAAATTATTGAATTGGATGAAATGTGACACACCTCAAACAGAAAAAGATATAGAACACATTCTACAAGAAGTTAATAACAGCATTCGCTCTGGTATAATGTACATGGAGGATTAAGAAATTTTGCAAATAATTAAGATAGATTTTTCTTTAGAAAAAATGAAAAGAAATGGATAAATCTAACAATTTTTATTCACAAAATTAAAATTTCAAATCGTGAATTATAATAATTTGATTAGAGTGTGATGGAGACATAACCTTTCTTTATAGTAACCTTATTTTAAAACTTTAATGTCTTGTTTTGATTAAATTAATTAATAGTGGTATAAAGAAGCTTTTCTCAATAAGCAAGTAAATGTAAAACGAAGGAAGGTAATGAAATTTTAAAAAACAAGATTAGTATAAAGTTTAAGTCTCCATTAGCATGAATTTATAATTAACTGCTATTATGTACATAAATTTATAGTCAATTGCAAATTTTCAATCTGCAATTTATGACCAATTTTTCAATTTAAAACTTGTGATCAAATTTTTAATTCGCAAATTGTGACAAAATTTTAATTCACAATTTGTGTCCAATTTTTTAATTCGCAAATTGTGAAAAATTTTTAAATTAAATTAAATGCATAATTCTGGATCTACAATTAATTAATTTTAATTTATTATTGATTTATACACATTCATATTTATACATTTATATTTATATTATCATATCATATTTATATTATATCATTTATACACATTTATATACATTTAAATTTCTGATAATATAATGAAGGGTCTATTTACACACCTGTAAAATTATTTTTATCAAACTTGTTTATTGCTCACAAATAAACAAATTTGAATTGGCGCGACACCTTTCTTTGAGGTTATCTCCGATTATGTTAAACCACATTCTTTTATTTTCCTATAAAATAAATTATCATATAAATTCTGCATGTATAGTCAATTTTAGGTTAATATGTAAAAATAACAAAATTGTGACTAGAATTAAAATATATCCCAATTATTTTAATGAATTTATAAAACTAACCTCATCTCGGGGAAAAGAAAAAAACAGTTTTCTGTTTTCTTTAGCAGACGAACTACTGCTGTTGCAATTATTCACACAGCAAATTCGCACCATTTTTTCACATTTTTACATTTACTGCATGTATAACTAAATAACTATGATAAAAATCGGATAAAATTGAAAAGATGAACGTCAACGAATAAACAAATCGAACAAAGCATT
>JUFY01031658.1:0-25582 GCA_001855655.1 Leptopilina clavipes
TTTAAGAATAGTATATACTTAATTTAAGTATACAATATTCTTAAATAGGTGCCAAGAAGATATTCTTAAATTCAGATTTACGTTTTTTCGGTGTAAGTTTAATGTGATAATAAGTATAGTAAAACATTTTCTATAATAATTTTTTTTAGTAATTTTTACTTTCGAATTAGTTAAATTTTCATCGTAGTTCTAATTATTTTTAAATTTTTACTAAAATTTTAGTGAAAAATGGCTAAAAATAGTAGTACTTCTTTTATTTATATACATATAGGTATGGCATCAGTTATGTATGTATATAATTCTGATTATAAAACACATCATTTGTCAAGATGCTTCGATTACATCTTTATATTAAAAAAAATATATAGGTATATACATTTATAAATGAAGTCAGTTGTCATAAGGAAAAACGCAATCGATCATAAAATTACGTAATAGTGACAATTTGAGTATGGTTTCTATTTATAATACAACAAAAGCGTCACCTAATGGGTTCAGTGCGCTCTCATAAAGCACGCACATTTTCTTTTTTTTTAACTTATCAACCTTTTTGCAAAAAAAAAAAAAGAAAAAGAAATAATAAATATAATAATAAATAAATAAAAAATAAATATTTATTAAACCTAATAAAATTTTTACTTAAGTAATATTGTTAATTTCAAATGTTTCCTGCTCTCTAAATCAGAATTAATATAGTAAAAATTTTAATTAATTCTCAATTATTATTTACAAACTGTTTATGAATTAGTCAAAAACTAATGAATAATAGAAGAACAATTTTTTTCTAATTTGTAACTCATTGAAATTCAGTCACTAATTCAGAATTAGTTCCATTTTTTATTAACTAAAATTTAGTATAGTAAAATTTTACCTGTAATTTGAATTAGTGACTGTTACTTTTAACTTATTTGGAATTAGTTAAAATTTAGTATAGATTTTGTTTAATATTTATTAGTAAAATTTAACTAATTTAAAAGCAAAAAGTCAGTTAAAATTTTTACTAATTCAGATTTAAAGTTTGTTTAAGAGGATAAAAAATAATTTGAGAAAAAAGAATCAATCTTGGCAATAACTCACATTTTTCCGTTAAAGACATCAAAAACATGAAAATGGCTGCTTAATGAATTAAGTTTATCAAAGAACAAAGGACGACGCCAAGGTCATTCACTGACGATGGCCTGAGGTCACTAGGTGACGCGAAAAACTGACCTTTGATCCGGTCTAAAACTCGCGCACGTTTTTTTGTTCAATCTACCACGCACGTCACTTTCTGTGTCCAACTTATTTTTCACTTTTCTTTTCTTTTTTTTTTTAATTTCTCCTCTCGTTTTTAACAATGTTCTTCAATTTAATATATTGATCACAATTTCAATCAATTATATATTTTTTTCTTCTTTCAATTTTCAATCTTCTGTATAAATACTTGGTAGTTTTTCAAGACACATTTTTTTCTTTATTTTTATCATTTATACTCAAATAGAATGTTTCTCTCAATATTATTTGCATTTTTTTTCTTTTAAGTTCCGTTTCTTCTTTTAAGGCAAGAAGCAAGCAAGAAGGATTTTTATATCCAGACACAAAGATCATTTTTCATATTCACGATCCGAAATTATTATTTTCATGGCTAAAATTAAACATTAAACTTTATTCAGGCTAAAAAATGTTCTGAATTCAAGAATTCTTTTTCTTTAATGTAATCTTTCTTCTTTTGGTCAAAATTAGTAAATGTGACCAAAATTAGTCTTTTTCGGACCAAAATTATTTTGTTGTGAAGACAAATTACATTGAATATTTTTTCTGATAGAAGTATTTCATTGGTTTTTTTTTCGGTTCACAGTCTGTAGGGTTTTTAATTTGAAAATCTTATTTTGGCTTGAGATTTTTGACCCACTTTCACGTTGTTCTCAGGAATGAAAAAAGGAAATAAAAAAAAGGGTTGAAAAAAGGGAAGAGCACCATAGAGTCGCACGACCCACTTGCACGTGTTTTTGTAAAAGTGGGTTATCCTTTGTCCTGACAGAAGGCTGGGTTGTGTGTTTCTGTCCGGTCTTTTAGGTTCCTCAGTCAGCATCACACAACCAATAACGGTTTTCCTCGCCGCATCCTCTTCATTCATCCAACGTTTCGCATTCACAAGTATCAGCCCTTTTTTTTCTTTGATTCGATCCAAAAAATTCTTTTTTCTTCCAGAAAAATATTGTTTCACATATAAAACACGACAGATTTTCCGTTATATTCACTTCTTATATTCTTATCCGTTATATTCACCACTTCCTGTTATCCAATTCACAGACTCGACAAAAATTTCTTTTATCCCTCACAAACAGGAGTTTCATTTCCTCTCAAAAAATGCCACAGTTTCTTAATATTTCGTTTATTTTCAGAATATTTCCGTGTCACATATTCCTTGATGCAGTTTTAGGAAACTTGTTTTAATTTTTGGTTCCGTTGCAGGTGCAAATTTTGCCTGTTTTAGTTTTTATCCAGAATCCGATTTTTAGGATTCTTTTCCGTTAGGGAAAAATTTGAAATTATTTTGGCCTTCGATCGTAGGTGTTTTTTTTCGATTTGATTTACGTGTGGCAGTGCGACTCTTGATGGAGGCGGTGTAACACTTTTGAGTTTCCAAGTTGATAAGCGAACTTGCATCGATCGATGCTGGCAGTGTGTGTCGAGTATTTCTGCTTCTTTGCGGTTTTCCAAATAAAAATCAAAGGGGGAAAAAAATGTCACTTTCACGATGATTTTTTTTGTTGACAAAGAAGAAGGGGGAGTCAGTCGATGAAATCACAGAACTGGCAGTGTGTTATGAGATCAAACTTGTACTATAAATCAATTATTATCGAATTTCCCATATTTCCAGATTCGAAACAAATTTTTTTCATCACAATTCGTAGTCTTGGTTTACGCTCAATGTTATTTTCGAAGCCTTTTCGAATTTCCATTCAAAGTTTGTTACATTCATCAATGAGCAATTTTTCCAGAAAAATACTTTTTTGAATTGAAGAAATTGATTATATATCTCTCTTCCTCAGGGTGAGTTGACACAAAATTTAAAATACGGCTATCGAATTTCCAGGGGGCATAAATGGGGTGAAGAAGTTTTTGGCGATGAAAGGTCGGGGTCGGCGCAATGATTTCCGGTTTTGACGGTCGCTGGTCGGAAGAAGGAACCACGTGGTACGTTCCTCCTGCGAGAGGTTGAAATTGTTGCGCGCGCGCGTGTGTTGTCGAGTCCTCCTCGTGTCTTTTTTCGTAGAGAATAATAATGATGATGATGATGATGAAAAAAATAGAGAAGGTAAAAATGAATGAATGTGGCAAAAAACACAAAAATTAAGAATAAAAAATCACACTGTTGAATTAAATGGACGATTGTGAACGAGGTTTAATAATCCCGAGTGTCGGGGGGCAGAGTTGGCTTCGACAAAGTAGGGCGACGACTGGGACAGCGGCGGCCACGGGCAAAGCAAAGCGCACAGTCGTCGCCGTGCGATACCGCGCCACACGCTCCCGTGGTGCTGTGGAAGTGGAAGAGAGAACGAACCCTCCACACGTTAAAACGCAAAGCGCTTGTTGCAAACTCCGTTCTCCAGTAGGGGAACTATATCTAGTCAAGAGAGAGAGAGAGAGAGATTGCTTAGAACCTCACATACACACACTAATTCACACTCAGAACTGCTCTATGCACATTTGCGATTCACGAGCGTGCTGAACTTTACAGTGTTTTCTAAATCGGAAAAAATGCCCCTTTTCTCACTTGAAATAAATTGCAAATAATACTCACTCGATTAGAATAAATTCAAGAGAGGCTAATTTCAGAATATCGTTGCAAATTCTTCTCTCCAAAATCAGAATTAGTGAAAAGTGGTCCAATTAGCAAAAAAAAAAATTTCTACTATTTTTAGTAATTTAGTAATTCAAGTTAAAATTAAATTTAAATTTTTTACTAATTCAGATTTAGAGAGAAAAATACATATTTCTCTTTCATTTTTAGTCTTTGCGATTTCGGACAAAAAAAAGGAAGCTGGTCAAATGTTTTTACATGTTTCAAAAAAAAAAAAAAAAAAAAAGAGAAAGTCACACGTGTTTGTTATCTATATAGTTGTGCACGGTCTAGGCCACACGGTGTTCGATAATCGAAAAAAGAAAACTTTCACCTTCCAAAATGCGTCATTAGCTGACGAGAGACTTGAGTCCACGGTCAATAGACTCACAATTAAACTCGTTTGAACTTTAATATACATGAAAAAAAGGACCACCGATTATCTATTAAAAAAAAATCTTTGTCTGACGTTCGAGAAATTTTTTTTAGAAATTTTTTCAACGAAAATAAACTTTCATTTTACCATCCACGATCTTTTAATAAATGTTTCAAATTATAATTTTTTTCCAATTTTTACCAGCCGATTTTTTCAAAGGACCTTTTCAAAAAGCATTTTCTGTAAGTTTTTTTTTTAATTTTCAAATTTTTTTCTAAATTTTGAACTTCCTGTTTAAAATATATATATCAATTCTGCGAGATGATGGAAGGATCATCGAGAGTTGGTATGACAGGATAATATGAAGGTTATAATAAAATTGATACAAGACGTCACAAGGATTTTTACCTCTTGTTTCCCTGACCTCAAAAATAAAACCAGCTTTTGCTATCGCGCGCAGATAATTCTAATTGCAATTCTCGTTGGTTGTGTACTCGAGGGATATAACCCTCGAGTCCTAAGAAAATTAATGACTTCGACAGTCGCGCTTACACTTCCATGATCAGGATCGTAAATCGATACAGGCAATCATGCCGAGAAGAAAAAAAAAACCGAACACACAAAGGCTTATTCTCCTTTTATTTTGACCTTCCCTGAATGTCTATATGAAAATTCTCCATGTATACTCTCGCTCTCTCACCAGGGAAATTATCTGTTTCAAATCAGCTTTATCTGATAAAATTTTCCTCCATTTTTTTCCCTCAGATTCATTATAAAAGAATGATGAAAGAAAAAAAAATCAGGACTTATTGCAATTATAACAGGGAATCTTTAAAAAAAAATTGACTAAAAAGGTAAATTTTTTCCAGAAAATAATTTACATTTTTACCTATTTTTTGAAATAGATTATATTATTTATATATCAAAAAGATGAAAAATAATCTTACTGTAAAAATAATTAACGTGCGAAAAAACTAATTCGTATCTACCTAATTAGTTCATTATTTATTTTTTCTATTTATCAATTTTTTTTTCTCTTTCTATTTTTCCATCTGCAAATTCGTGAAATTCTGTTTAAATGCATCATAATGACTTTTAATTAAGTCAAACATAACTTTCATTTTAAGTAAACATCCAACGTATAAATTGGCGAATCTCTTAAGCTTGGCAATTTATTCCAATGAAGGTAGATTTCACTTATTTAAAAAATTGATGTACTTGTTTACATTGTTGCCCAGATTTACGTAACTTGAAAACAACTCTTTTCTCTTTGTTTTCATCTTCTTTTTGGTAAAAAAAAAATGAATTCCCAAAAAGTACACTGAAAAAAAAATTTATTCGACTCAAATAATATATTTTTTATCTTAAATAAATATTTACTTGAACCAAATAATAATAATCAAATAATAATAAAAATAAAAATAATAATAATAAAAAAAAATAATAATAAAAATAATAATAATAATAATAATAATAATAATTATTATAGTGATAATAATTTCAATAAACTGTAATTGAAACAATAATTTTTGTATTTGAATCAAATAATAAAGTAATAATCAAATAAAAATAATAATAATGAAAAACCATTAAATTGACTCAAGTAAAAATTATTTAAATAAATATTAAATTGATAATATACAAGTAATCGTTTATTTGAATCAAATAAATTTCTTTTTTTTCAGTGTAAAAATACTAATGGTGTTTATTGCAAATTTTTTTCATGGAAGTAACAATTATTTGACAACATATTCTGCCTGAATGCTCGAAATTAGAATACGTGTTGAACAAAGGCGTTAATTTTAATATTGCATAATGTGAATGCTCATCACTCTTGAATGGCTCGAAAGAGTTGAGAATTAGAGAATTTAATACTCGCTACTTCATCGTTTGATCGCCGTATTCGGGTCAAATATTCTTTTTTTCATGGAATTAAACTGTTCTAGCAATTGCAGAGAGAGTCTTGCCACGAATCTTCTCATTAAATTGTTCCCGTTGATTATCACTCGTTTAAAATTCTTAAAATATTACAATTTTATTAAGACAAATCTGTTTTATATTCATCGCGATAGTTTGTTACATCTTTTTTCTTCCGAAAATGAGAATTTTCTTTCATTTTTTTTTCTTAAAAAAAAAACAAACAATTTCAAAAATTAAAGTAGGATGAAAAAATTCCAAAATACAAACAATTAAAAAATTAAATTAGGATTAAAAAATTCTAAAGAAATAATCAATTATTAATATTAATAATTTAATTATTAATATTAATAATTTAATTATTATTAATTTACTGAAAATTTTTATTCAATAATAAAAATTGCACATTGTAAGAATTTTGAACCGAAATGGAAATTAAATTTTCGAAAAAAATGGTAACTTTATACGATTTAAGAGAACATTTTACGCTAGATACCGTAAGTCCCACTGACTTACAAAAGCTATTTCCCCCTTATTTCTCATGGTGTCTACTCGATGCACTTACAGGGTTCCGTTATAGCCACGAGACTCGCCTTCTATTGAGAGTGAAACTCGCCAATTGAATGCGTTATAATGGAAGAGAACACAAGAAGGAAGAACTTTCATTTACTTTTAACTATTTTAGTTCAAAGTTTAATAATTCTCCCCTTAAAAAAAAACAAAGAAAATTCAAAAAAACCTTTAAAAATCAATTTTAAATACTTACAAAAATTTCCCAAGTTTAAATTTATATCTACTTATTATAAAAAAGCGTATTTTTATCACAATGAAAATTAATTGACACAATTAAAAAAAAAAAACTTTAAATCATTCTTTTAGATCTTCTATTAAATTCTAATTAAAATAAAAAATTGAAAGAAAATTTGAAAAAAATTCTTGTCATGTTTTCATTTTTAAATTAGTCAACATTATTTTCAGTTTTTTTTTATTTCTTGTGAAAATTTAGGTCGCTTTCTAAATAATAAAAATTTCAATTTAGAAAATACTTTTAAATTCCTTATATATGTACATTTATTTAAATTGTGTATTATTATTATTTTTAAGCGCGATGGAATTTTTTATATTTGATGACTTTGAAAATCGTCAAACAGGTGTAAAATTAAAAACGTGCGATTATAATTACATGTAATTATTTGAAAATTCATTAAGTTACTTTATTGAGAGTTTTTTCGAATGGATGTGGGATTGATCGTTAATTTATTTTTAAATACAACTCGTGTGAATAAACTATTATATAGATTTTTCATCTCTCTTTCGATATATAAAAAGAGCGGCTATGACTAACGTTTGCCCGCGGTGCATTCAATAGCGTTAGTCGACTGGTGAACATGACCGCGAAATAAAAAGTGGCCCTCGATTGGCTGTCGGCCGTGCAACGGCACGCTTTCTGGGTCAAGATTCAAGTTCTTTGGTAGCGACCATTTAAACCTTTCTGACCCCCGCTGGACCCGCACCGGTTAGTTTCTCAATTTTCACTCTTTATACTTCACCTTCTGCCAAATGTCTCCTTTCTTTCTTTTATAACTTTATAAACACCATTAAACTTCATTTTTCCCCACTGGGAATTATTATTTCTAAGGACCAATTAGAACCGCTTATTTATTGCACCGAAAAAAATTTATTTGACTAAAATATTATTATTAAATTATTATTATTAAATAAATATTTACTCGAACCAAATAAATTTTTCTGAATTAAAGATTAAATCAAATAAACTGTAGTTGAAATAATAATTTCTGTATTTGAATCAAATTTTATTGACTCAAGTAAAATTTATTTGATCCAAATAACCAATTTTCTATTATCAAATAAATTTTTACTTGAACAAAATAATTTTTATTTAAAAATTTGTAATGTAAAATTTGATGCCAAATACAGAAATTATCCATTCAATTATAATTTAATTTAATTTAATGTAATTCGAAACAAAAATTATTTAATTCAAGTAAATATTTATTTAATAATAAACAATCCATTATTTGAATCAAAAATTTTTTTTCAGTGTGACAAGTAGAGAAATTTTTCCGAAATTTTCCACATTTCTAAATTTACATCTTTATTTATAAATTCTTCAAATGTTTGCTATAGAATTGCTTTTGAGAAAAATTGCAATTCCTTTTCTACTGAATGTAAATTTTTCCTCGAGAAGCAAAAGAAGTCGATCGACATTCAAGACAAATGATTCTCCACCGATCAGATCGATCAGATCAAACTTGATCGTGGAAAAGTGTCATTTACCGACAAGATTAAATAAAATCCACTCTAGTCATTTTTCAGAAAATTTGCATTTTTTATACTTTATAATAATTAATAATTAATAATAATAATAATAATAATAATAATAATTATTATTATTATTATTATTAATATTATAATTATTATATATTAGGTATAACAATATATAAAATATTTGTATTGAAAAATTTTTGTTGGAAAATATTTTTTTTCTGAAAAACAAAAAATTTTTCTTGAATAATTGAATATATTTGTAGTATTTTAAGTGGATGATTAACAAAGTGCATCTGCTCATTGTTAATTCCGTCACGTTCCATTTAGGTGTGCATTTCATATATAAATGTACGAAGAAGGTCTTGAGATATCGTAGAAAGTGTTCATTACTTATTATTGTACACGTTATATAGTAACTTCCTCGTCAGACTGACCTTTCTCCTTGCCATCTTAGACCTGTGTTTTATGTATCTACAATCGTTAGAGTCCAAGTACTCGCAATCGCGGCACGATTTACTTTCGAAAATAATTCTGGAGGGCACAAACACACAGCGCGGGTTCAATAACATCTCCTCCAAGTCACTCACTCAACTATTATAGAACTTGTAAAACTATTTTTTCAAATTGCGAAATAAATATTAAAAAAAAAAATAAAATAAACAAAGAAACATAAAGTTTGGCCATTAAACATCCTAAAGACTCTCTCTCTCTCTCATTGAAAATATATAATAATTCCTTTCTAAAAGTTGCGTAACACTTTTTACCATCACGGAAAAATAAATTTCAAACATTTCTTTCCAATTTTCGCCTGCATTTTTCTATACCTAGTTAAAAATAATTTCTTTAATTAGAAAAAATAACGTAAGAATGAATAAGAAAATTACTTTCAGTGTCAACAGAGTTTAACGACCTTTTCTTGTCGTTTTTTAAAACAATGGGTGAAAGTTTAGCGGAAGAGTCTCTAGCGTCGACCGCTAATCCTTTCGTTTTCGTACTTTTCTCATTCATAGGGTTAAACTGCGCGATTGTTTGCGATTCTTCTCAAGCGAGAGCGTCGAAGAAACCTTTCACCACCTCGAATCATGCCTTAATTGGCACTAGTGCATTACGAAACTGACTCGGTGAGTTGAATAAGGAATTCGGCAGACGGAAGGTCAAGGGCTGCTGAACAGCTTTCACAAAAAAAAATAAGAGAGAGGGTGGTCACATTTTCTTCCCTTGAAAAAAAACAAAATTAAAAATGAAATTTTTAATTGATCCAAAATTTTTTTCACCAGAAGTTGAATTTTGAAGAAAAATGATGCAACCCAAGAAGAAGGATTTCTAAAACTTATAAATATTGTGAGAAAACATATGAGAATATGTGTGTATAAACGCGTAACAAGTTTGCAACTACACCTACATTATAAAAAAAAAAAAACACGTGGAATCTACGTTGAAACTGTTCGCGGGATCAATTGCGTAAATGTAGGAAGCGCCGATGCATTCACCTTTTGTGCAGCCTTGCTGCAACAGTGGCTCTCAAACCCCATATACAATATATAGATATATATATTGTCCATATATAAGTTTCATATTGTATAGAAAATTACTCGTGCAAATTTTAAATTGACCCAATTGCGAATTGCATCTATGCCTCAATATAGATCGAAAAAAAAACGATGAGAATTAACAATGTCATAGTTTTCAATTTCCGGGAATCCAAACTTTTCTTTTCTTTTTATATAGGTATAATTAGGACTTTACCTGCAAATTTTCCGCAGAAGTATCAATTACTTAATAATCAATGCTAAGATCTTACGATATGTTTGGGTTTGACCGAGTTAATTGTAATTTGTGACAACCGTCGAATCAGTTATCAGAATTTTCAGTTATTATTAGTAAAAAAAAAGAACTCATTTTTAGTAGAAAAAATAGTCAAATTTGACTATAATTGAATTAGTTATCAAAAATTTAGTTTATTATTATTATTAAAAAAGAACTAATTTTTAGTAGCAAAATATCGAAAAATATAGTCAAATTTGACTGTAATTGAATTAGTTACCAGAAATTTTATTTATTATTAGTAAAAAAATAACTCATTTTTAGTAGAAAAATAGCGGGAAAGAAGTTAAATTTGACTAGAATTGAATTGCTTATTGCTAAAATAAAATGTCAGTCAAGAGTTTACTAAAAATTAGTTATTTTTAACTATTATTTATAACTAGAGAGTAAAATAATAAATTCTCTAAATCTAAATTATAGTTAAACCGAACTAATTGTTAGTAAATTCTCGACTGACTTTTTGTTTTAGAATTATTATATTTTATTAATTATCAATTTCAACAATAACTAATTTTTAGTAGAAAAATGACGGAAAAACAGTGAAATTTTACTTTTAAATTATTTAAATTTTACTAACTAACTTTACTAACTTAACACATTTTATAAAATAGTTAAATTTTACTTGAAGGTAAATTTTACTAAAAGGTAAATTTTACTAAATGGTAAATTTTACTAAAAGGTAAATTTTAATAAAAGATAAATTTTACTAAAAGCTCAATTTTACTAAATGGTAAATTTTACTAAAAGGTAAATTTTAATAAAAGATAAATTTTACTAAAAGGTAAATTTTACTAATAGTACAAAAATTTTTCTGCTAATTTATTTTATCGGAAATTTTTAACTAATTTAAAAGCAAGATGATAAATTAGTGGAAATTTTTACTAATTTAGATTTTGAGAGTACAGCATAGGTTAGGTTACAAACAATGGTAGTTTTGTTTGATTAAATGGTTGCAAATCGTAAAGATAAAGTAAATGGCTTTTTATTGATACTATAGTTAATATTTTTAAAGACGGATTAGAGTGTGAGTGGGTAATTTAATAGGAGTCGGGTATATAACTCAAGTTGAGAACTCACTTGAGTAGCGAGGTCGGTAACTTTCTCTTCTCGCGTCTTCGTTGCCGACCGATATACATCGAATGGTACACAGTAGGTACTATATAATAGTTGTTCTACCCACTATACAGTATACGCGTGAGTCAACTGTTACTAATGCTGTTCATGACAGTGCGATACGCAATTTCCAACCCCTAAAACCACATTATCCATTTCCTTGACAAATTCATTACTAGTTACTAATCACTAATTAATAATCACTAATTAATAATCACTAATTAATAATAACTAATTAATAATAACTAATTAATAATCACTAATTAATAATCACTAATTACTGAATAATAATTACTAATCACTAATTACTAGTTAATAATCACTAATTAATCATTACTAATCACTAATTAATCATTACTAATCACTAAATACTAGTTAATAATCACTAACTACTAATTAATAATTACTAGTTAAGAATCACTAATTACGAAATAATACTTACTAATCACTAGTTACTAGTTAATCATCATTAATTACTAATTACTAATCACTAATTACTAGTTAATAATCACTAAATAATACTTACTAATCACTAATTACTAGTTAATCATCATTAATTACTAATTGCAACTATTATTCACCATTGATTGTCGTTTAAATTACGCAACAGACTAAAAAATCCCAATTTCAAATTTTCGTCTGGCAACATAACCTCTGAAATAATTTTAAAACCTCCGTGAAAATTTTGCTACATGCATTTATTAAAAACATCTGCTACGGATTTTATTAATAGTTTATCTTCAATATTTAACGCTATTAGACTCTTCATCACGCTGTGAGTCAATAAGCCAGGTGGCTCGTCGAGGTGTTAATAAATTGCAAGAAACTTTATTATAAATTATAAACCTTGTTTCTCTATATACAATGTTTGAAAATTGCAAAAACTTCTTCACCACCTTGGCCCAATTATAATGAAAATATATTGGAGAGTTTTTAAAAAAAAAAAAAAATAATAATAATGAGAGAATCGTTTATTTTCTAATTTCAAATAAGTGACTTATTTTTTACTTCAATCGCTCTAAATATGTAATGTAGTTTAAAAGAAATAAATATAGTATAGCATATACGTAACATGAACACGTAACTGAAGAATTTCCAGTGCAAGTTTTCACTTCTCATGTAAGAGGAAAAAGTAGATAGTGCGACTGATTATTACGACCAATTGGCTATTATATTGAACAGAGAGAGAGAGAGAAAAGTCGGTCGCGATTAGTCACTATAATCCATTTTTCACTTTCCATTTTCAGGAATGGAAACAAACACAAAAAAATAAAAATAAACTAGAAAAATTCACGTTAATTAATAAACTTATTTTAAATAATCGAGTTTAAAAAAAAATTTATAATTAAACCAGAAATATTTACCAATTTACCATAGAGTGAATTAATCGACCTACGCCTATATTTTCTTCATCCCTGTATATGAGTGAGTGAGAGAGAGAGAGAGAGAAGGGATTGAGGAGAAAAGCTTCCTGTTTGGAGGGGGGAGACAAGGTGACGTCATCGGTTTCGAGAATAGTGGAGTGGAGGTTTAAGAAGAAAAGAGGGGTAGAGCAGCTGTCAGTGTGGTGGGGGATGAATTGGAGAAGTGGTGGAGATTCCAGGGGTTGAGGAAACTTAAGGGGAGTGGGAGAAATGGCGGCCGAGGTGAATGACCGACCTAGACTTGTAGTCAGGGGTGTGCAATGTATAAAACCGTCCGTAATAGCAACCCTTCTTCAAAGCAATCTACAAGGGTAGGCTTTACACCCTCTCAGAGAACTTTATATACATGTTACTTACTTCCCTTTGCACTATATGCTTATATATAAATTTTTGTCTTCACCAATGTCCTACTATTTATTATATATACTTTATTCACGAGACGTTGAAAAAGGGGTGTGTTATAGACACAAATCTCATTTTCAAATTTTAATCTTACCTAAAGTGAGATTTACATACATAGAAAAAAATTGTAACAATTGATATAATTATATAGTTCAATTTTAAAAATAAGAATAGCAATAAACTATTATAGGTTATGTTTGTGATTTATCTTGATTAATTTTTTATCCTGGTCCCTTTCTTCATAGCGCGTCACATACTTTATTTAAATCTAAAGTAATACTATAAATTTTAATTATTATTTAATTTGCTTACTGATTTTTGCTTCTGAATTAGTTAAAATTTGCTAATAATTTACTTATAGTTTACTAATAATTTACTAACAATTTACTAACAATTTACTAACAATTTACTAACAAATAGTAAGAAAAAGAAATTTTCTATTAATGTAAGTAAATTTTAATACTAATTCAGAAGCAAAAAGTAATTATTTTAGTAACAAAAAGTAAAAAAAATTTTGCTACTAATTTAGATTTAAAAATTTCAACTATTATTTAAATTTGTGACTGATTTTTGCTTCTGAATTAGTTACAATTTACTAATAATTTACTAATGGTCTACTAATAATTTACTAACGAATAGTAACAAAAAAAATGTTTTCTGTATTAGTAAATTTTAACTAATTCAGAAGCAAAGAGTAATTATTTTACCAACAAAAAGTAAAAAATTTTCTTCTCCTAATTTCTTATATAGTAAATTTTAACTAAATCGAAAGCAAAAAAGCAGTTACTAATTCAAATTATAGTTCAAATTTTTAGTACTAATTCAAACTTAGAGATAGATAAAAAATTGTTTATGTACTTTAAGTATATGAATAATTACAGGACAGGTAAACTTGAGGATTTTAGCTAAATTAGGATACCGATTTGTAAAACTCTTTGGTAAATTTTACCATACTGTTTTGAAAACTCTTACATTTTGTCGCTCTATATATTTATAATCTTCCACGGAATTTTAGCGAAGTTTTCGAAAAATTATCCTATAGAAGTTTAAATATATAAATTTGTGTAAATAAAATTTTCATGCCTCCAATTACCGAGACAGTGACAACAAAAAATAATGTTAAAACTTTTCATGTATAAATAGATTTGCATCATAAATGGATTATCAGTATAGCATATATGAAGCCATTACTAATTCAGTTAAATAGTAACATGCATCAGTATTTACAGAATCGATAATCATCATTGACCTAACTATTATTTACATTATTTGAATGCTGTTAACTGTTATAAATATTGAAATTCCGGTTGATAATTACTTATGAATTAAACTCATTCCAGTCAATTGATTGATTACCGGATGCTACTTATTTTCAAATACTAATTCGATAGTTTTCCTGATGCGGAAAAAAGGAGAGCAACAGATCAATTCTATTTTTATCTTCTATTGATCTTCACTCTCTTAATTTGAATCAGTGAAATTTTCACTGCATGTCAATCAGTAACCGACTTCTGGCTATTTCATCAGTCAAATTTCACTAATTTGCAGTGAAAATGACTGCAAATCAGTGAAATTTCACTGATGAAATAGCTAGAAGTCAGTTACTGATTGACATGCAGTGAAAATTTCACTGATTCAAATTAAGAGAGCAAGATTTAAAAAAAGAAAAACAGAAAATTTTAGTTTAACAAATAATCGGAACAAAAGTTGATCCAACTCAATATTTTCAAATATTATTAATATAAAATCGGTTGTTTGAATCAAATAAATTTTATTTCAGTATATTTTCGAAATAAAGTATAGTTAAGTTTTTCTATAATCATTTGATGAAAAATGATGCGGTAATTTTGAGAATTGCAACTACTGTAATTAGAAAACTGATTAAAGAAGATTAGAATAATTGTGAAAATTAATCGTGTGGGGGGGAAAGGTCGAGAAATGTTCTTATAGTCACGAAATTCTTCGAGGCTGACCACATCGAATAAGGAGAGATATCATCAGCGAATTGATCGAAGCGATCCGCCCTCGATGACTTTCTGCTCTAGAAAGATAAAAACACTTGCAACTCAATCTGTCCGGAGAAAAAGAAATAAAGGTCAATTATTTAACTCGAAAAACTATTCGGGAAATAATTTTTTATTAGTCGTTGGAAAAATAAAACCAAAATGAAACATTAGAAAAATCAAAATCAAAAATCAAGTCAGTGTGGAAATTGAAAATTGGGTCCTATCTATTTTGCCAGGCCCTATGTTGGTCCTAAAATGTTTTTTGGTATTAATTAATATTAATAACAATAATCACATGTTAAATAATTTGGCTACTCTAGTTAGGGCCAAGTTGACCAACTGGTACTGCCAAGGTAGGACCATTTTAGGCCCACCTTGGCGATTGGGAATTTGATGGCGTGAATAGCAGAATAAAGTTTAAGAATAAGTGTTTCGGGGGTTTGAAAAAGTTACACGCGGGTAAAAGTTTTCCGTTTTGTGCTGCCAGTGCCACACACACCACGTGGTTTGTATTGATCCTCTTCGGTGGCACGACGAAGAACTAGGAGGTGGAGGAAGTGGTGGAGGAGGATTTGGAAGTGGGTGTTGTAGGTGGTAGCATAGGTCTCTTTATCGGATCTCTCTTTCTCTTCCACCATCTCCCCCCCACACTCGCGCAGTTTCTCTCTTTTAACAGGGCGACCTCCCTTCGTTCGCTCTCTCTCACTATGCAAAGGGTAGCAGCCTAGTGCCCCTGCCTTTCGGTCGTTCACCCTTCTCATACACAACGGGCACTCGATTCCGATTCTCTCCGGGATACACGTAGGAAACGTCCAATCTCAGAACTGTACTTGACCCTACGGATATCCGCGAAGATGAGGGAACAAGTGCAGAAAACCACAAAGACAAGATTCAAAGATTAAGCAACAAAACGTCACACAAAGAGGAAAGACGCATTTTTCCATATTTATAACGAAACGAAAATAACGAGACCGGAAAATTTCATTTTTAGTAACGATAAACTGCGATTTAGTTCAAATTTTAGCTACTAATTCAGATTTAGTATTTAGAATTTCGAAAAAATCAGTCACTAAACTCTCTAAATCTGAATTAATGAAAAGTCGTCCACTAATTCAAATTAATAGAAATTTCCACTAATTCTTAGTATGGAAACTAAAACTATTTCACTTAGTAGTTTTAATTTTTTTACTAACGTTTTAGTAGAAAATTACTAAAATTAGTAGAAATTTTTACTAATTTGAATTAGTTGACAATTTATTACTAATTCAAATTTACAGAGATTCAAAGTAGTTGAAATTTTAGCTGGTAATTCAGATTTCGAATTTCGAAAAAATCAGTTACTAATCTTTCAAAATTTAAATTAGTGAAAAGTCGTCCACTAATTCAAATTAGTAGAAATTTCCACTAATTTTTAGTATGGAATTTTACTATTTCAATAGTTTTAATTTTTTTTACTAACGTTTTAGTAGAAAATTAGTAGAAAATTTTACTAATTTTAATTAGTTGACAGACTTTTTACTAATTTAAATTTACAGAGATTCAAATTAGTTAAAATTTTAGCTGCTAATTCAGATTTAGAATTTGAAAATTAGTGGAATTTGTGGAAAGTGAGCCACTGATTAACATTAGTAGAAATTTCCACTAACTTTTAGTCATTTTCAACCAAAACTGCGTAGTAATAAAATAAAATAAATAAAACTGCGTATATGTATTAGTACTAACTAGTAATACAAATAGTAATATTTTACTGAAACATTAGTGGAAATTATTATCACTAATGTGAATTAGTGGTTCACTTTTCATCAAGAGATATTTTGCCAATTAAGTGATTTGAAAATGAGTTTTTTAAAAAGAAATTATCTTCGTATTGCGATATATTTTTTCACCCAAGTCGTGTGTCTGACCAAATTGACTTGTACTACTTACAGCTCCTTTCTTTCTCATTAGTAAAACTTTTCTTTGGGAAAGAAAACGATAAAACTTGTAATGACGTTTCAAGAGTTAATAGAATCTTTGCGTTTCGATTGTTTAAAGAAAATTGTGAAAAAAAATTTTCCAAAATGCATAAAAATTTATGCAAAAAAGAAAAAAAATGTTTACATGTTTATGTGTAACTTACAGATAATGACGAGATCGATTTGTTAAATCCAAGTACATACTATTCTCATCTAGTTCCTTGTGACTGCTTACCTGAAAAAGAGAAATAATTCATATATTAATATAATTAATTTTTGACATAAATTAATTTTACATAATTAATTTTTTAACTATACTTAAAATTCTTAATATGTAAAATTTTAAAAATAAAAAAAGGAAATAAAATCTTTTTGTTTTTTTTCTATTTTACTAATATCATATTTTATATACTTAGAAAAAAGATATATTTGAATCAGAACCTACTAAACTATTTATTTGTTCCAAATAAATTTTATTTGCGGGTCAAATAAAAATTTATTTGGTTCAAACAAAATTTTTATTTATGTCAAATAAAATTTTTATTAAAAACAAATAATTTAGTAGGCTCTGAGACAAATAGACTTTTATTTAACTCAAATAAATTATATTTGATTCAAATAAAATTAAAAAAAAACCTCATCTTGAAAAGATTTACCGAGATAATTGCCGTTGATAATTTTTTTTATTGAAACTTTAATTTGCAGTTGCTTTACACGTAATTATTATTCAAGGAAAGTTTTCCATTCGATCGTAATATAGCTCAACAAAAGAATTCTGATCACGTCTTGTGCGTGGAATATGTCGAATTGGAAAGCGGCTTTTTATTTTCACTTTAAGACTTCTCTTTCAAGAGAAGAAAGGTTAAGGTCATCGAAAAAGTATCACATGCATTATATTGCGAAAGTAAAAAAAAAAGAAAGAAAGAGAAAAAAAGGAATGGCAAACATTGCACAAATATAAAAATACATTGTAATTTGTAAATATACAAAAAATGCGAAAAGAAAATATTTTTTCAAGTATTTTGAAGAAATTACACGAAAAAAATTATTTCTCACGTCTTTGAAAATAGATATAAACAAACAAAAGTTTCATCTTGTCTCGCATCGAAAATTATTATGACTTGGAAAAAATTTATCAAGAAATAAACAATTTATTACAGTGGAAAAAATATTTATTTCAGTTAAATAATAAATTACTTTGATTATTATCAAATAAATATTTAAATAATTTTTTCTCGAGTCAATTAAATCATAATTTATTTAAATGCAGAAATTATTATTTCATGAAATTGTAATTTATTTGTTTTAAATGAAAATTATTTGCTTCAGGTATAATTATTTATTTGTTAATAGCCAAGTGATTCTTTATTTGAATCAAATAAAATTTTTTTCACTGTAAGATTAATATTATCGAGAGTCGACTGCATTTTTAGAATATAGAATATTTTCGCGATGCTTGGAATCAGAGCAATCAATTATAAGCTAATATTTCAATTTTTTCATATATAATTTTGCGGTGGGAGAATTCCAACTATTTTTCTTTGGATATCATCCAATTTTTACTTCAGAGTAATGAAAGACAAAAAAAAATCCATTGAACATATATTCGCAACTGTTCGGCTTTAAAGTTAATGAATTTCACTAATGGTTTATTCCACAAATTAGAAGCCTACATTTTAATTTATTTTATATAATAATAAATTTATTAGGGTAGGTAGTAAATTTTATTTATTGATTTAATTGAAATTTGTGTAATTAAATTAAATCAGTAAATAAGAATTGTACCATATTTCTTTTTTTGAACATCGAAAATATATAGATTAAAGTGATTGACAATTGGATGGAGATTTGATGAAAGATATTGTCCACGTGGTGAACATGTGACGAACAGGAGTATTGTAGACACACAACGTGTCCTTAGGAGTAGTCATGGCACCGGAAAAAGACAGCTACTCGAGATAAGTATCGACCAAGGGCAAAGGGTGGGACATGCGTACTCGCAACTTACATTCGATCCAAAATCAAACGCAGTGCCAAAAAAATATTTCATTTCTTCCATTCTCGAGGGAAAACTTATTCCTCTACATTTTTTTAACAAAAAGTTTTTCCTACTGTTAGTAAAATTTAACTAATTCAGAAGCGAAAGTCAAATTAGTGAATAAACATTGTGTTCAGATTTAGAGAGCAGCAATAAGAATATTCAATTAAAATTAATAAACAGCGAAACAGTTTATAAAAAAAAAAAAAACCACCATTAACAAAAAAAAAAAAATAATAACCTGGAATAAAAATTGAAAAATCTAATAAAAAGCCTGGAAAAAATAGCCAGGCAAAAATATAAATAGACTATAAGTTAAACTATAACGTGCATAATAAAAAAAAGAGGGTATGTAAATAAATTATTTATAAATTGAACGATAGCGAAGGAAAGAAATAATAATTGAAGTAAAGGAGGAAAAAAAACGAAAAGGAATAAAAAGGGGAATGTTTTCTATGGGTTCGTAACCATGAAATACGAGATGAAGGTCGAAATGGATGGATACGATTTGGACAACCCTGAGTTGTATTCGTATCGAGCGGCAATGCCAAGGGCAAGGGCGCCTTCTCCCCCACCATAATATACCAGTCAGAAGCACCTCTTCCTCGTTCTCTTCCACCAATCAACACACGCGTATTCTCACGCATATTCACGCAACCATCTACAAAAAGCATAATATTATACACCCAAACATGTAAATTTCCATGAAGCGGATGTAACAAAAAAAAAAAAATGTCTGTGTGTGTCTAATACACATCAAATGCAAATGGACTGTTTGATAATGTGTGAGTTGAATTTCGAGGGAGTGCTTTTAGTGTCACAATGACATAGCAGACAGATTGAGTAATGAGACTTTTGTTACCATATGGGCATTTAGAAAAGTGACTTCTCGTGAAGCGAACTTTGGAATATTAGCAGGTACTTTTCATTCAAAAAAGCAATTTTAGTCCTATTGGTATAAAAAATTAGTAGGAAACAATTTTTTACTATATGCATTAGTAAAATTTAACTAATTCAAAAGCAAAAAGTCAGTTGGCTCTCTTGAAATCTGAATTAGTGGAAAGTGAGGCACTAATTCTCATTAGTAAAAATTTGCACTATTTTTTAGTAAAATTTTACTGTTTATTTGAGTCAAATATAGTAAAGAATAGTAAAAATATAGTAAAATATAGTAAAAGTATAGTAAAAAGTAGTAAAAATATAGTAAAATATAGTAAAAGTATAGTAAAAAGTAGTAAAAATATAGTTAAAAGTAGTAAAAATATAGTGTAAAACAGTAAAAAAAGTAGTAAAAATTTAATAAAATAGTAAAATTTTACTATTTGTTTCAGTAAAATATAGTAAAAACATAGTTTAACGTAGTAAAAATATAGTAAATCATTGTAAAAATGTAGAAACATTTAGTAAAATATAGTAAAATATAGTGAAAACTTAGTAAATATATAGTAATATTGTAGTATTTGTTTTAGAAAAAAATAGTAAAACATAGTCAAAATATATTGGAAAGTTATAGTAAAAATAAAGTAAAGATATAGTAAAATAGTAAAATTTTACTATTTGTTTTGGTAAAATACAGTAAAATATAGTCAAATATAGTGAAAATATAGTGAAAATATAGTGAAAATATAGTAAATTACAGTCAAATGTTGTCAAATAGAAATTTTTTAAATTCTGTTTTAATACTAATATTTTTTACTAAAGTTTTAGTAAAAAATGACTGGAAATTAGTGGAAATTCTTACTAATAAATATTACTGGCTAACTTTTCACTACAATTCAGATTTAGAGAGCAATTTTTGCTTATTTAGATTTAGAGAGCTATCTCCCTTTTTAAAAATAAGAAGCAATTTTTTTTAGAATTCAATTTCACTAGGCGTCAATTTTAACCAAAAAAAGTAAGTATTTCTTTTTCCTTTTGCCAATAACGTGAATTATATCCAATTTTGCTTTTTCATGCCGCGCAAGTTGTAAAATCGTAAACTGCGAGAGAAATAAAGCATAAAGAGTGTGCGCGCGTGAAATGAAAAGTAGCGCGGGAGGTATAATAGAGAAAGAGAGTGAATTTCATATCGAGTGCCAACGCTAACTATAAAAGCTTAGTTTGCAAGGCGGAGAAAGCCGTGGTCGCGAGGTTAACGTACTCGACTTATAGTCTTGCAACTAACGATGATGTTTCTACCGTTACATAAACGCCAGGAGAGCAATAGGCATTTAATAAACTTGATGAACCAACGAGAGAGAAAGAGACTATACAAAAAAAGAAATTGACAATAAACACTAAAAATGTGCGATAAAAATTATAAGTTTGAATATAAAATATTCACATCCGCAAATTATCGCAATTTGAGAATTTATTTTTTTTTTACAAAAAAGACATTTTTTTACGTAATGGAATATTTTCCTCATTTCTAATCCTTTTTTTTACCATTCCCCCTTTACTTGGTGAATGAGTTATTTTGATGATAAAAGAAAAACAAATATTCCGGTTGGTGTTTCAAGTGTTTGTAAACACTGTCTTCTTAAATCAAACTCACTTTGATGCGCGATTTGCAATGCTACATCAGAAACTCAAGTGTACAAATTATTGCAAAACGAGCAGAAACTGTATAAAGCTTCTTCTCATCTTGCGAAATTTCTTCAAAATAAATAGAAATTCATTCTTTAGTTTCGCTTCATAGCAACTTTGCGATTCATATCACTGTCACCGAATGAGAATTTAAATTATGGAATTATTTGCAGTCACTGTAAACTTAAAAGTATCAAATTGATCCAAAAATTTCGAATCAATTTGATACTTTTGGTATCAATTTAATACTTTAAAGTTTACAGTGTTTCTGTCAATTTTTTATTATTTCCCTATAGTGAATTTTACCGTACGCCCGAAGTGAAAATAGTAAAATTTACTCTGGATATAGTTAAAATTGAGAGAAATGTGCGCAGAAGTTCCATCCAGTTTAGGTTTTACTTTGTAAATATAGTAAAAGTTTATAATTTTTCCATTGTAGTAAATTGTAATTGATTCAAAAACTAAAATTTGGCTATACTAATTCAGATTTAGAGAGTAAGAATAATTTTTTATAGTAACAATTTTCTGGTAGTTGTCATAGTAATATAGACACAACTTGTAATTTGATTATTGTGATAAAACGTGAAATGAACTTTTAAAGTTCCACTTGCTGATATGAATTTGAATTAAAATTCATTCTAGAAATGGACATTGGATCGAGGAAACAGGAAGCGCATTTGAGAAACCCTGCACAAAGAGAAAGTGGCGACCGACATATTTTGCATTCGTTTATAACGGCAGTTGGCATAACTATAGTTCAAGCAAAATCTATCCTAGATCATTGAAAATGGAAAAGTATATATACAACTATATAATAAATAATGTTGCAAATCGAAGTACAAGGAAACTGCATAAATGTGACATAAAAGAGCAAGTTTTGCACTAATACATCAGTCAATCAAGAAACCAGTTTCTTTATACATGGCGATTAAGGTGTTACGCGTCAACGAATCATTGAAAATGATAATGAGAATTTCTTTCACTTACGCAACTTTTCTTCTTCTTCTTACAGTAAAATATCTTTTTTTTACAGTAAAATATCTCAGAATCATTATTGGACTAAAAATGCAAAAATTGATCTAAAACTTTCAAGAAACTAGGAAAACTAGCTAGGTCCCTATTTTGAAAGGAGCAAAGTGAGATGGATTTCGATGATTGAACTTGGAGAGATGAAAAAATTTTCAAGATAGTTTTTTTTGGTTCCTTTTTTGGAAGACACCTCTGGGTAAGAAGATCTTTTTCATCTTTTATTGCAAACGTGTGCATTCATGGGAATTCCTCATGCTTCGATAATCAAGATCAAAGGGCCAGGCCGCCTGTTAGCGCGCATGTACCATGTCATTCTTATTTTATGAGCTTTGCCTCTCCGTGTGAATATAGGTCGCATCTTGTCGAATAGAAAAGTATATATACTTGTTACAATTGCCGTTGAGTTGCACGAGAACCCTATATAAGGGCAATTACCATTTTTATTTCTCACATATATAGCGTTCCAAAAATAGAAGAGAACATTAAAAAAAATTCCAAATACAAAACGAACATTAACATTTCTTCCTATTCATGTGTGGAAATTAAAAATTTGTCCCAAACAGGGTCCTGTCTATTTTACCCTATGTTGGAATTTTTATTTTGCCCTACTAGGCCCTATGTTGGCAATGTACTAAAGTCCTAAGCAAAAAATAAAGAAAAGACCAAAGTAAAAACCTAAAGTCGCATTTGCCACAAGGGCGAGCGTCCCTTAGCTTTGTTATTCGACTTTCGCTCTTATGGAAAATGCGACTTACTAGTCTTTTGCTTTGGACAGCAGATTAGTAATTTAATTAGTAATTAGTCTTACTTGTTTATCGTAATATTGATCGGCTCCTTCCTGAGGCTGTGTGGACAATCCTCTCATTAAACGATGGTAGTTGTCACCCTTTTCAACGATTGTAGGATTATTAAAAAGAATATTCACATTTGCTTTTTCAAAAGATGCTTCCCGACTTTCATTCATCATGCTAAAATTCCAAATTTAGAATTAATTCACCACGTTTACGTTTTAATACGTATAGTTAATTCAAATTTTATCTACATACGTAAAATCTGCATTGAGTAGAGTGTGAAAAGATCGCAAAACTGCAACGACCATTTCATTTACAGTACTAACATCCACAGACGGATCGTAATCATTTACATAATTTAGTGTGTTGTAAGTGATTTTTTCTCTGTACGAATTTTCCTCTCCTGAAATAATAATAATAATAATAATAATAATAATAATAATAATAATAAACATTAAATATTACTGTAAGTAATAAATTATTAGCCTAAGATGAGTGTTTATAGTGATCCGTTACTGCTGGGGGTTACAGATTGAGAAACACTGTGCGCACTTGAGTCAGGGAACCAATCACGGCTCACTCTCCCACTCTTTCCAGAAGACGCGCCCAGTGTTTCTCAATTTGAGAAAAGAATTATATATCTAAATAAGTATAGAAATTATTTTGTATACTGCACCCAAAATTACTGGTAACAATTCATTATAAGTGATGTGTTGACTAATGGCAATGTAAATTCTCCTTGCTTCTTGATAAATCCTCTCGTCATTCCAGTGAGGGTTCAATTTCGATAATTCCCTAGCAATGCGATTATGTTGTCGCAATAAAGCAACGACGAAAAATGCTAACTGAATACCTAGATTTGACCTATTGTCTCCTATAAAAAAAAAAACCAATCAATTTATAATCGCACACCTAGGATTAAGGAGTTTTTTTTAATTAACTCTACCCAAGCAAGAATTTACATAGTCAATTATATTTATTGGCTTAAATAAAAAAAAAAACAGAAACAAACTTTACCAGTTCTGTAGCAAACTTCCGCTTCCTTGACACATGTTTCACCATGTGGTGGCCATTCCTGATTGTCACGAATGTCTGCCAATAATCTACCGCCTTTAAATTCTCGTAAACTAGCAGCCTCTTTATCTGTTGATCCATAAACAAGTGAAAGATCCAAGTAATGAGTCGTTATTGTCAACTGAAAGGGGAAATAATTAATTATATAAAAAGTGTGACAGAAAATGTATTCCTTCTGGTCAAAAACAAAAAATTTGAGTTAAAGATGGAAAATAGTGGGGGGTGGTTTGCAATGCTACGTCCCTGGAATGATTCTGTCGTGCGCGTGCGCTTCATTCACCATATGATGAAATGAAGCTTGTGCCGGTCGACATGTGTTCATTCCAAGAAGACTATAGACAGGAGGTCCAACTAGTGTAGTGGGGGCAAGGCAATAGCATGTTCCTCTGTAGGCGGTTCGATGCTCACATATAGTGTGATTGTGTGCGTACGTACAGATGACATTTAGGATGAAATTAGGCTTTTGCGCATTCTAACACAAATCGTTGTTTTGTTCAAAAATTGGAGTGTTTCAGTTCCTAATGTTTTCTTAGATTTATAAAGTGAAAGTTTATAATTATTTCTTTTTGCAAAATCTGAATGTTATGCCGCCAAACTGTTGTATAAAAGGGTGTAACCCAAAATTGTTAAATAGTGATGGAGAAAATCGGCATCAACTCTTCCAATTTCCTCGTGATGAAGTATGATAAGTTAATAAATTAAATTTATTATTACTGTTTGTATTAATGGTATAAAATTTTCTAAAATTGTCTTTTAAAATCTTTTTAATTACTTTGTTTTTAAGGAATGTCACCAAAAATGGTTAAATGCTGTCGAACAAAATCTTAGAGACAGCATATATAGTAAAAAATTATTATTTATCTGCAAAAACGATTTTAAAGAACGTTGCTTCAATCGCGATCTAATTAACCCTTTCGTGGCCGAGTTTTTTGACGTTATTTTAAAGGTATAAT
>JUFY01031661.1:0-10790 GCA_001855655.1 Leptopilina clavipes
GTTGCAAAATGATACTGTTTTCTTGGATCATTCTACAAAATGATCTAAAAAATGGTATCATTTTGCAACGTTTTGATCCCTTTAGGTTTTCTGTGTAGAAAATTTACAAAAACATTCCAGACGGATAAAAAAAATAAAGTAACTTTTACTATATTTAGATTTACTCCGGAAATAGTAAAAATTGACAGAAATTCCAGACAGTTTAGGTTTTACTTTAGTGAAATTTACTTTATATTGTTTTCCGCGATAGAATATTCCATAATTCTATAATTTTCCACAAGATTTTTCCTGCAAAAAACCAGAGAATCCTTCAATATATTCGCCAAGAAAGTAATACTCTATCACGTATGTAATTATTGTCAGAAACTTAAATTAATTTCCATCATTAACTAATCTTAAAATCTCCTTCTATCATCCCTACACTCTAACCACCTGATAAAATCATTTCCATTTTCTTCGGTATGATGCGTGAAACTCCTTCCAGGCAGACATAAATTTCGGTTTAGTTTATACACTAATTATACTATTTACAAGAGTCCATTATCATAATCTTTCGCTTAATTGACTTTCGCGGGGGGAATAAAAGGGTTAGAATATATAAATACGTGCAAATATGAGGGTCGAAGGGCAAAAGTGCCAGGTGTTTTTTTCAGCCTTGATAAATCTTCAACTTAATACACACTTCTCAAGTGGCACACAGCTGTGAACATAAGAAATTAAGGGTGTCACGTATACTGCTAAAGGCCATAATGCACTTTCGGCACATGAACAGGTTTATGGACCAAGTAATTAACATATTACGAAACACGCGAAGCGCGTTGATGGCGCATTTCGTGAAATCTGCCCCTCTATAATGAAAAAGTTGCTCGAAAAAAGGATAATTAACCGTAAATATTGCGCCAAATTTAACATATATGCAACTTGAGATAAATGACGCTGATTTCAAGAGTCAAAAAATTCTTCGCATGGAAACTCTATTCGTCCGTATCTAAATTATTCCACTGTGACGAAATTCAATATAATCAAATCATACAGCGCAAATCCGTTACTAATATAGTTTGTCCAAACCTCTAGTTGGCGCCGCGCGGCTTTAAAAAGAAAAAAGAAGCAGAAGACGAGAAGAACAAAAAAGAGGTTCATAAAAATGCTTGGACCAATTTTATGTCACGATTCCAAGTCCTTTATTTCTCTGTTCCGAAAACAGAAACAGATCCAAGGAGCGGATATTAGGTTTATGTGATGGAGTTTAATAGTCTAGTATATAAAAATTATCGCCTCAATCAAAATGGAATTAGTATCGAAAGCTTTCGGTTTATAGAGAACAGAGAAGAAGATCTGAAATTTCTCCAGTTGTATAGTGTTTCTTAGAACATTTTTAGCATCTGAGAAATTCTCTTGATTGATTAACGTCTCATTAATTAATTTCGAGATTCCACTTTTTTTCTATCACAACCGTTTTAACGACCAACAAAGAACTGAAAAAAATGTACAAGAGTAGTAAAATTGTCGAATTTCCTTTCTTGATCTGAAATTAATTTGTCCGAAAAAAGATTGTTACATCTACACCGAAAAAAGACCCAAATTTACAATAGTTTAATCATTTGAAATTCTCCGGAAAGAAAGAAAAATATTTGCAAACGATATTCAAGAAATCTACAGGATGTACAGCGATAAAATATCTAAAACTTTGAGATTATCTTTTCAGAAAAATGAAAATAAAAATCTATCTTTGGATTTTTAGAATATATTAAAATTAAAGCATTTTTTTTCAAAATCTCATATTCTATGTGTTGAACAAACAGAAATTAATATTGATTCTTGAAAATCTCTTATCAAAACTAAAATAATTCGAAAAAAAATAACGAGAAACCAATATCTTTTATTTATTATCAGTAATATATTTGCACAGATTAGACAGAAATTTATAAGAAATCTACTAAGTCTTGTCTCGCGTTTCCCCTACAAAAAAGTATAGAGAGCGAGATAATAAAAGTAAGCGAGAAGTATGGTGGAATAGTATATATTTACTTTTCTTGGATAAACGTTCTCACACCCTTCTTTAGAAAGAAAGATTATTTGGCGACGCTTTCAGGGAGAGTGAGCGAGAGAGAGAGAGTGGTTTATGTATATATATATAACCACGGTAAACCCCTGGCCAAAATTGTTAATCGCACTTCACCCTCTCAGTGTTGGAGATATCGCGCTACACGTATTACCATCTGAATGTAGTCATTTGGCCGAGGTGCTATGGAGTGTTACGGGGGGTTGTAAGCAGATACATTATATTATAGGAGCTATAATGTAATATGAAGGGGGCCTTTATCGCTCTGAACCGATAAGGACCCCGCCAGTTATCCAGTTAGCGCTTATTGTTCAATGATTTTAGATCGTCCAGTGATACAACGTTTATCCCGAGGGCGCCAATATCGCCCATTTGACGAGTGCGCAAATGATCGTGTGTGCACGTGCCAGAAAAACTAACGGAATACGAGATGACAAATGATGCGCGCCTTTCCATTACACTTTTACTATATATGTATGACTTTATCGGTCCATTCTTATCGCTCAAGAAATTGACATCAGATGATCGAATCTCCTTTACTCATGGGACCTATTCTTAAATAAGAAGTCACTTCACAGGGTGATAAGTGATTTTTTCTCATTCATTTCAATGAATAGATTTCGATTCCTATAACAGGGGGGAGGGAGCGATTTTCATCATTTGAAAATGGCGTATCATTTACTTTAATGGTTCTAAAAATTATTTTTCCAAACATGTTTACTTACACGTAAGATATTAGAATTTTCTCGAATGTTTTCCTAAAATATCAAATATTCTTCAGGAATATTTCATAAACACACTGCGAACTTAAAAGTATCAAATTGAAACAAATCAAATTGATACATATCAAATTGATCCAAAAAGTGAATAAAAATAGTAGAATTTTATAAAATATATTTCACGAATTGCGAAATGTAACAATTTATTTAAGCAAAGAATCGCAGTAGCTAATTTGGAAAAAAATAATGTGTATGCCCGCAGTAGTGGCCAATCGAAATTTCTCGCATTCTATTATGTGTATAGTAAAAGAACGCCGCGAGAATATATATAATGCAAAAGAAGCGGATGAAGCCGCGGGTACATGTTTAGCGTTTTGTTTTAAGATGCAGGTTCGAAAAGCGGGTCCCAGGTAGGTGTTAAACGGGGGCTGAGAGCTCGTTAGGATTTTTCCGCGAGTGCTAAACGTCGGAGACAATGCTGTCCACTGTTGTTGGAGGCACTCCGCTAACGAGACGACTGAACACCGCGGTGCCCCGTCAATTGTTTCTGCAAACACGAAACAATGGACAGTAGCCGACCGATACTAATGACCGGTTTATACACTCCCTTATAGCTTCTCTCTCGACTCCCGCGCCTCTTTGCAGACTCAAACTTGGTTCCTTTGTTTATTTCTTCTTTCTTTCTTTCCATCCAAGAGGATACACCTATATAGTTCTTTTTAGATCCTCACCCAACCACCCACTCACCCATCTCTCTTCCTTCCTTCCTTCCTTTCTTCTCATATATACTAAACACGCGAACGAACGCTGCGCGGACTATTGTGAGCTCATTTGGCCGTCTCACTTCGTCTAACGATCCGCTTTGGCTTTTGTGTATAAGTGTTCCACTCGCTTAACCAGCTGCATTCTCAAATAATCTCTTACATACAAGCCAAGCTATTTAGCTCCTCTCTCTCAAGTCTGATAAATACCTTCCGAGGCAATCGACCTGTTGAATCGCCTTCAATCAGTTACTTTATTTTCCAACAAAATGCCCATTCGCGTGCCTTGTACTAACGTCAAATCCAATCAATCTTCACTTCTCTATCCCTTTGTTTTCTCAATTTCGATCATTCTTCATTCTGCCCATAAGTACTGATTTTTAATAATTTCCAAATGCTGATCCGTTTTACGATTTTTGCTTCAAACATTTTTTGTCTCCCCGTTGCTTTAAATCTTGTCCCGATCAACAATCTTTCATCCCTTCTGTGTTCTATTTACTTATAAGCTATTAATATATATACACAATTATATCCAACAGAGAAAAATTTCCACCCGCCGGGAATTGAACCCACGACCCTAGTGTGCCCAACCCGACAACCTATCCACTCATCCAATCTTCGAATTATATTTGATGAATACAAGACATCAACCTTTCTACCACTGAAAAAATTTTTTACTCTTTAAGAAACTGTTTCCTAAGAAATTATTATTGATTAAACTAAAACCCATCAATCAAAAGTAAAACATCTGGTTCAAAATATATAGATACAAAAAAATTGTATAAAATTGCAATTGAATTGTGAAAATTCGAAACCGTTAAAACTTGATCAATATTTCTCGGGGGAATTTTCTCAATCCATACATTATATATACATACAGAAGGTAAACATCTTTTGAATACTTCTGGATGTTGAAAAAAGAGATGGGTTTATATAGTGGAAGGTTGTCCAATAAATGGGGAAAATGGGGTGCGAGAAAGCGAGAGATTTGATAGGGAATTGGGGGTGGTGAAGAAGGAGAGAACAAGAGAGCCTCGATGTTAGAAATAGGGTCTAACCGAGCGTGAGAGATTAACCCCCTCAAACAGCGGCCGCCCAGTATATCAAGGCTTGTGATAAAACGCCTGCCTTTTGGCTGCGTGTTGCCACCCCTAACTGGCTCTATTGACTACCAGAATCCAATATATATTCCAACCCCCGCCAACCATCAGAGAAAACCGACTGGGAGGCGCCGGAATTTCATACATCTTCTTTCAACCGATTCGATCACACTTCTCCCTCTTCTCTCTCACTCAATCCTTCATCCCTTCACCGGATACGATCACAACCGGATTGAACGTTCACCACCGAATTGATCCCCCTGCAAGAAGTGAACGATTTCACCAACCCTCATTTGTTTAAAAGATCAATCGCCCTTTTTGGCTCGTGAGCAACATTTTTTTTTAAATTCAATCTTATACGAACTCATGATGATGGCAGAAACAAATTTATCTATTATATAAATATATCATTTAAACTGAGGCACTTGTCTAATCAAACAATTTAGTCAAGGGGAAAAATATTTCAATAAATGTTGCAGGGGTGCGATTTTGTAATTTCACTTTGACTTTTGATTCAATATTGACTTTCACTTCGACTTTGACTCTGATTTTGACTTTGACTCTGATTTTGACTTTGACTTTGACTTTGACTTTGTATTCTTGTAATTTATAATGACAACAAAATATTTGTTGGTCACAAAGAATTTTTTTAATAGTTTCAGAAAATTTCAATTTGTGAAAGTCAAAGTCCAAATCAAAGTATGTAATCCTAATCAAAAGTCAAAGTGAAATTACAAAATCACACTCCAGGATTTATACAAATTTGAAAAATATTCTATGTCCAATCGAATATTACAGAAAAATTCTTGAAGAATAATTTATTTGAAATATTCAACACAGAAAAAAATGTAAAGTAACTTTTACTATTTCATACAGTAAAATGGAAACTCACTGGAATTTCTGCGCATTTCTGCCAATTTTTACTATATTTCCGAAGTAAATTTTACTATCTATGAAGCAGATTTTAATAAAATTAGTAAAATAGTAAAATTTTACTCTGGAAATAGTAAAAATTGACAGAAATTCCAGTCATTTTCCATTTTAATATAAAAATAGTAAGTTATTACTTTATACTTTTTTTCCTGAAGGAATATGCTCGCCATGAAAAATATTGTACCAAACATTCAGTGGTAAAGTATATAGAAAACTATTGAATATTATTGGAAAAATCCTGTGGAATATTGCAGGGAACATTATGGAATATTGATGAAAACAACTTTCGAGAATATTGAATGAAAATTCTTCCAAGGGAAGATTCTGAAGACACTTTAAGATTTATAGCACAGGAATATTTTTAACTTATTTCGATCGAATTATATTATTTTACCAATGCGGAATATTTCTTCAATATTTCAAAAGCTCTTCCCTAAAAATAAGAGATTAAAACAAAAATCGAAACGTGGAGAACTGTTTGATCCGAACTTTTAGAAATTTTCCAATTTTTACTCCAATTCTAATTTTTTCCCTCTCTATTTTTACTTTTTTTTTCACTACAATTTTTTTCCCATCAAGAGATATTGAAATACATCATATATCGAAACTTGAGTTTAGCTGAAAAATAATTATTGACACATAGACAATCTGTATTACAATGTACTTATCTATCGAACTAATATATATTTAAGTGAAGAGAAAAAAAAAATGCCAAGAGGGGAAATTTCCACCTTTTGTTTTTGGAAGGTGATGAGAGTGAGAGACCCACTTATCGTTATATGGCAACTGGACAAATAAAAGCCCATACAGATAGCTCACAAATCTATATTCGGATCCTCTATATACTTCTCGAGACCTTTAAAACTTATAAGCCCTTGACACAACGTTATCCGTTTACAAGACAAACCACAACGCGACGTTTCCGTCAGGATTTTCAAATTCGAAAGGACAACATTGTTAGGGGAAATCGCGCAGGCTTCAAAGTACGTTGTGGTTTATACCGCCATTGTTTACAAAGCTATTAGGATGTTTATGCTTCAAGCATTATGGGAACATTGGAACCTAAGGGAACTTCTCATATATTATATATATATTATATTTTTCCCTAAATGTTTACCTATAAATATACCGGAAATTTGACGATTTAGCACTCTTTTCCATAGGATTATTATTATTATTATTATATATACCAAAAGATGATGGCAAATTTAATTTAGGACCTATCCAACTAACTTTTTGGTTTCATGTTTCTATTGGTCCCTTGATTCTCTCGGCAAACACGATAAATCTTCACACGTGTTCAGGAATAATGGTGTACAATTTCCGCGCGCGTTACGGAAAATGCTTTTATAGCTTAATTTTATTATTGGAAATTTCACAAGTTCCATTACCATATTTATGTCTATATAGATATCGACGAGAAAAATGCATTATTTCATTTTATGAATATCATTTTGGCTCCGAGGGCTAATTTAAAACATAGACGTATCACTTTTTTTTGTTGAACCGTTTTTTAATTGTATATTACAAGCACATATAGTTATTCTTAACGGTTCTTTTCATTAGTTCGTCTCGCATCATTCCTGTTTTATCTTATCTTATCTTTGCCTAATGTTTCTCAATATGTCATCAACTCGACATATATCTGTTTAAATTTGTATTTTATACTTTTCCTATTGTTTTCATTTTTCATAAATTCACTAATTACAAAATTACTCTCTAAATTTTAATTAGTTAGAAATAACTAATTTGGTAGTAAAAAGTCTGTTAATATTTCAAACAGTAATGTTTCTACTAATCAATTAGTTAAAAATAAGAAATTATTAGATAAATTTACTTTTAGGTTATGTCAAAATAACTAAAATTTGTGGTAACTAATCCAATTAATCGAACTTGACTATTTTTAGTCATCTTTTACTAAAATTAGTTATTTTTTTTACTAATTGCTAAAGCAAAAAGTCAGTCAAGATTTTACTAACAATTAGTTTAGGTTTACTACACTGAAAAAATTTTAATGTAACTTTTACTAATTTTAGTCAAATTAGTCAAATTCACTTTGGACGTTGTAAAATTTACTCCAGAAATAGTAAAATTTGCCAGAATACTCAGAAATTCCTGACAGTTTAGGTTTTACTTTGTAAATATAGTAAAAGTTACTTTAAATTTTTTTCCGTGTAGTAAATTTTTACTAATTCAAAAGCAAAAAATCAGTCACCAATTTAAATTAGGTAAAATTTTTACTAATTCACTAAATCACTTTAGTATAAATATCCACTAATTTTTAGTATAGTTTTAATTCTTTTTACCAAAATTTTAATGAAAAATGACTAAAAGTTAGTGTAAATTCTTACTAATGTGAATTAGTGGCTAAGTTTTCGCTTAATTCATGCACAGAAAAAAACCGAACTCACTTTTGTTGCAACTCATTTGGAAGTCGGTCTCGAAATGAGTAATCGACTGACTTCAAGTAACTCGAAATGAGTAATCGACAACTTCAAGTGACTCGAAATGAGAAAAATGTCAGGTCAGGTTAGATAATTTGCAGTTCTAGTTTTTTTAGTGTGTTGCGTTGGCAACAACTATTAGTTTATTTGTGTTTCGCATGTTTCGTGTTACATGATTGTCATCCCTGTCTGTCAAATTCACAAATGTCTAACCTAAAAATTTGCTTTCCATTTGTCATAAATGCAATAGATCTGCTCCAAGTATTACTGTTTTGACAAGTGCAATGTGTTTATTTATTATAAAAAATTATTTTAATTCATATTTTTATGAATTATTCCCCGTTATTCCAATGTGATTGTGATTTTATCTCAAACTGAAAATGAGTAGAATGTTACTCATTTTGAACATTTTCCCCAGAAACTCAGAATGAGTTGAAGCGGTATCATTTTTGTTGCACTTCAAAATGAGTCTGACATGTGACTCATTTTGAGTTCGGTTTTTTTCTGTGGCAGATTTAGAGAGACAGCTGACGCTATTATTATATTTGTAATTTTGTATTTAATGAAATGTTTGCTAAAGTTTTTATTTCGATAATCGATTCTTATGGATGACGTTTGGTCGATTGAGGTATATAAAGTAATAGTATAACAGCGGGCTTTATCGAAAAGCGATAAATCAGTATCGGCGACGGTGTGCGATGGTGGTAACGACATAATCAAATAACAATCGAGACTCAATTTAGAAACAGGGTGAGGTCGATTAGAGGGAGTTCCCAATGAAAAAGGGATCGCTTGAAACAAAAGACCCTCGACTGCTAGAGAAGAAAGAACGAGAAACGGAAGCCGCTACTCGATCGCCTTGAGGGTGCAAAATTCGTTTTACTCTTTCAATAAAATTCACAGATTCTTATATTGTCCAAAAAAAAGGATTTTTCCCATTCTGCAAATTTTTTCCCAAAAGAAAAAAATATATTTCCTACACACATTTTAAAATCAATCAAAATTCAATAGAAAAATATTTATCGTATCCTATTAGTGAATAAAATTTACCATTCATTTTTCAATGGAACTTCATAAACAAAAAAGAATCATATGTAAGCTAAAGGAAAAAGCTCATGAATAAGAAAGTATATGTTTACCAAAAAAAAAAAAAAAAAAGAAGAGAAAGAGAAGAAAAGGCAATCCTATAGGCCATCGCCAATAACAGTGGAATTTGTCGCCAATCTCAAGAGGTGAACGCCATTGCGAATAAAAGTTGAGCGTGGAAAACGATATCCAGGATAAAACTGAGGGAGGAAACTGTTCGAGATAGAGAGGGGCAGAAATTGTGTTCGCGGTGAGGATGAGAGGGCGACAGAAAGTGTGGCGGGATAAAACGGCATTTTATCTCGTGCGGAATATAGAGCATATTATATACATATATATAGTCCCTATAAAGTGTGTGTGGGGGAGGAAGGGAAATTTTTTTTCTGCGCGCGTGCGCGAGCTCAAATGCTATCCGCATCGAATCTTTCAATAAAAAATTTTGTAGCCCCGCAGAGTCAGCGCCATTTTGTGAGTTTAAATGGAAATCCACCCGCGGGGGCGGCGAAGCGATGGGGGGAGGTTGGGAGACGGTGGCGGTGGCGGATCGTCGACGACTGGGTGAGAGAAGGGACTCTTAGCATGCAAATTAAAGTGCTGCCATTTGAATGCGAATAAAACGTCGAGAGTCAAGCTCTCGGCAAGGACGTTTGGGGGCGGCGGCGGTTGACAGATCGCACACCAGAGGTGCTTACGTGGTCCAGAATTTTTCGAAAATTCTCACCACCCACCCCCCTACGTTGAAAACGAACGCCCTTTGAATTCGGAATTTAATGCCAACTTACACTCCCTATTTTTTTTATAAGTAAAAAAAAGAAAAGTAGAAAAAAAAGATTGTTTAAAACATTTTTCAACACCTATTCAATAAGAAAATTTTTTTTATAGGAAAATTTAATAAAAATAAATAAATCAACATAATAAAAATTCGTCAATAACAATATGAAACGGAACCTGGAAAAAATCGAATCGAGAATGAAAATATGGAAATAATTTTCATTTTTGTGAAATGAGAACCGTTTTCCAAGGCGTTGGTTATTATTTGAAGCATTTCTTGAAGCGGGAAGATCTCAGCGGACAGTTATGAAATTTCTTTAGAATTATTTCGCTCGTCTAATGCCACGTAGAAGTTTGCAACTCGCGGGAATAAGAAATAATATCTCCTCCTTCCACCGTTGAATCCTCGCACCCACTCATATACAGGAGCAGAAAGAAGAGTACCAAGAGGCCTGGATAAGGGGTTGGGAATAGTGGGTTGAGAGGGTGGCGGTGGGGGAGGGGGGGGGATTTAATACAGTTTTATGAAAACCGCAGAGAAAACTCTTAATTGCCGGCGGGACTCAGAAATTATCCCGAACAACGCGAGATACTCTTATTCTTTTTTTTTTACTTTTTCCATCAACGTTTTATTATATTTAAGTTATACTTTTACTTTTTTATAGTCTCAATGAATAAATTCAATTTTATATTTCTACATATATATATTTATAGATTTTGTACCTTTGATACTTCAAATTTATACAAATTTTTCCGACTTTTACTTTAAAAAAAAAAAAAATGCGTTACTAAAATTATTATTATTATTATTTTATTTTATTATATTATTTATTATTTTATTTACTCTCTAAATTTGAATTAGTAAAAATTTTAACTAATTTGAATTAGTGACTCACTTTTTGCTTTCGAATTAG